>PVKC010020798.1:0-18350 GCA_004027635.1 Crocidura indochinensis
GGTTTTTGGGTCACACCCGGCAGTGCTCAAGGGTTACTCCTGGCTCCATGCTCAGAAATTGCTCCTGGCAGGCACGGGGGACCATATGGGGCACCAGGATTCGAACCGATGACCTTTTGCATGAAAGGCAAACGCCTTAACTTCCATGCTATCTCCCAGGCCCCAGTCCTATTATTTCTATTTCAAATTTTCACAATTCTACTTTCAGATCTTTTTGAGTCTTGTTGATTGTTCATTCCATGGTTTCTTTCTCCATTTTCTCTCTGAAGTCTTTATCTGAAAGTTTAGATAGGTGGCTCATGTTAGTTGGGTCCTCAGAACCATTTTTCTTCACTAAGTGTATTGGGATTCTGTAGTTTCTTCATTGTGACCTTTTGTATGGTGTTTTTTTTTTTATGTGTTGTGGTTGATCATCTTGATTAGAAAAAATGTTCAGTCATGGAACAAAAAGAGTGGCTGTGCTTTTCTCTTAGTACACTGGCCTGAATTCACAATGACCCTTTTGATTGGAAAAACTGCCCACCATCACCATAGCTGCAGATTTCTAGTCTTGCCTATCTTAAGACCATGTATTTTTCCTTGGGGGTAGAAACCTTATGCAAAATGCAGGCTGGGTCCAACACCCTGCCTGGGTCACCTGGGAAGGAGGATACTCAAGCAAAAGTAGAGCAGCTCCCTTACATTGCTGCCACTGTCGACAGTCTTGTAACCTGCCATCTCTCAGCAAAGTCACTGCTGTTCACAGTATGGTCAAATTTCAGTGCCCTATTTCTTTGCTTAGCATTGCACTCCCTTGGTGTTAATGTCCATGTCCAGAGAGCTCGACCCACAGATTGACCTGTGCTATTCTCTGGAGCTCCCAGCTTTGCTGTCTGACCAAATTACGGATCTACTCTCTGACAGTGTCCTGGTTCCTATAATATCACTCCCCTCCTCAATGTCACTGCTGGCTATCTCAGAACTGTGCCACCTCTGCACATATAGCCAAATCATGGGACCCTCCTGCTTCATTTAGCCTTGACTCTCTGCACCCGCTTAGTGCTAATGTCTGAGTCCTTTGAGCTCAGATAGGTACATGCCTCACTACAGCTCCCAGCCCAACTGAGGGACCAAGTCAGGGTGCCGCTCATCACAGACATATTTCTGGAACACCGCACTGTAGCGATTTTCATTACTGTCCCAGTAGCTAAAAACTGTCACTATCTCCATGTTTCTCTCTGGAATTCTCCCTTGGATTTTCGATCTAATGAATGGCCATAGTGTCATCTCCAGGAGTCCAGTATCCATTGCTGGGTTCAAGGGTTTCAGGGATTTCACACTTGGGGTCACATGGGACCAAGTTGCTCTCAGCATCTCCAGGAACCTCCTTGCTGTTGCTGCAACTACGAAAAGCTGCCCCCATGTTTCTGCCATTTATCTGAGAAAATTTTTATTGCTGATAATGAAAAGAACATTATTAGAAACTTATTAAATATAACATAAAATATTTTAGAGGCTTAAATAGGAATATGTTTTGATCCATGAAAAATACTTCTATAGAATACTAATCATTTTAGGTTAACTTGTTTGAATGTGACAAATTATATATACAAAATAATACTTGTGAAATATGTGGGTGATTGGCAAAATCACCATACAACTTAAAAAATTGCATTTATTCAATGCATCTATTTTCCACTTGTTCTTGTCACATGCTGTCTCCTGATCCACATAATAATTGTTCCTCATTCCCATAAAATTCAACAATTTATAATATCTTGTTTGATTGTTTTTGAGTTTGAGATTTAAAAAAAAGTAGTATCTTATGCACAGTACAATGATCTTTTTTAATTATTGTGAAATATTAGGAAAATTAATTCTAGAGGAATTTTTTTCTTGGGTTTTGGGCCACGCCCGGTGATGTTCAGGTGTTACTTCTGGCTATGTGCTCAGAAATCACTCCTTGCTCGGGGGACCATATGGGATGCCAGGGGATTGGGACCATGGTCCCTCCTGGATTAGCCACGTGAAAGGCAAATGCCATACCACTGCTCAATTGCTCTGGCCCTAGAGGGATCCTATTAATAGAATAGGACATAATGGTTATTCTTATTTTATTCTTGCTCAAAAAATCAAATGCAAAATAAAAGTTTGGCCCTAAGGCAAGAAAAATACTTTGAATTCTTTCCTTTTAATACAAATATTTCAACTATGGTGATGGTTGTAATGCAGTATCTTTGTAAGACTAAAAATTAATTTTAATACTATTATAAAATTGAAACCTTATAAAAATTTTTGATGGGAAATACAAGGATATTTGTCCTAATATATTAAATATAACCTCTTCAAATTAAGAATGATTTTTTCCATTTTTATTTACATAAAAATGTTCTTTAAACAACAATGGTTTGATTTTAAAATTTATTTTCAGTATCTACTTAGATGTTATTATTTCTTTTTTTAATAATAAATCAATGTCATATATTTCATTTAGAGCTTTTCTAACAAAAGCCTCTGCATTCCAGATAAACTAAATTTAATTATGGTTAGTCTTAGCTTGCTGCTATAATTGGTATGCCAATTCATATTGATTTAGATATTGTTCGGGGCCTTCAATGAATTATAGTTTTCATGATCTTTCTTGGGGTTTGCTATGCAATGCAGCACAATTGTATCTGCAACTGGGAATTCCAAGGTGGCTTTATTTATGCCTCTGGTTTCTTTGTAGGAGACTGGGCTTGGGTGATATAGCTAGGAATCAAGGTCTCTTTATTAAGTCATAGTACTTTTTCTATCCAGTTGACTTTTTAATTTCCTCTTCAATCATGTGGTATCTCTGCAAAAGTAACTAGACGGCTGTCATGGGCAATCAGGGTTTCACAAAGCAGAAATCTTGATAAATTTCCGAATTCTTTCTCTGGAGTAATTAGGTGAACACTTCTTCAGTATTTTATTTATTTATTTTTTTTTTTGTGGTTTTTGGGTCACACCCGGCAGTGCTCAGGGGTTACTCCTGGCTCCATGCTCAGAAGTTGCTCCTGGCAGGCACGGGGGACCGTATGGGGCACCGGGATTTGAACCGATAACCTTTTGCATGAACGGCAAACACCTTACCTTCATGCTCTCCCGGGCCCCTCAGCATTTTATTTATGTTAGTCAAAGAGTTAGGTTCATGAACTCTGGGAGAGTGTTATAAGAGGGCTTAAATTGACAAGTATAAAGGGCATCTTTGGAAGTCCAATATAACATCTGACATAACATTCTAGGTTCATTTTCATTTCCCCCCTTCTATAATTTAGGATATTATGTCAGTTTTCTTTTATTAATTTGATGACTGATAATGTGAATATTGTGGACATTGAAATTCTTTTCCTTGTATTCAATGTTTTACATTTTGTTTAGTGTATCTAGATGTGCCTTTGTTTTTATTGATTTTTGCATCATACCCAGTGGTGTGAAGAAGATACTCCTAACTCGATGTTGTGATATTATCCAGTGTTGGGATGGATCTTGGGGCTCAGGCATAGAAAGCATACGTTTCAGACCATTGGACTATCTCTCAAGCCTCTAAATGTAAAATTTCAATATTTTTAATGATGCACATTTTAGTTTTTGGATTAGAAGTTTTTGATTTTAATTTCTCATTTCTAAAAATTCGTATATATTTTTAATCAAACACTTGTCTCACCTCCATTTTATCCACTCTCAATTTCTGTATTTACAGTATAAAAAAGAAATGTGGAAAATTAAGAGATGATATGATACTCTCCTATTTTTTGTATTTTATATTTCTCTATATATTATTTCCTTAATTTCTAACTAAAATGACGAAGTTATCAGACATTTAAAAACATATACTACTAATTCATAATTCATAATAGTTATACTATTTCTTGTATTGGAAATAGGGAAGCCTATTTCCAGGGTTTATTCATAAATCTGTTATCAGGGATCATCTCTTTAGCTTATCAGGGACTATATGTGATGCTACAGATAATAACTCTATGTCATATATAATGTGCATATATAGTATAAGACTTGAAAAAAAAGATAAGTATTTATTTGATGGGAATGATTTAGATTACAGCATAACAAAAATCAAAAAACAAGAATGTAGAAAAATAGGGGCCCGGGAGATAGCATGGAGGTAAGGCGTTTGCCTTTCATGCAAAAGGTCATCGGTTCGAATCCCGGTGCCCCATATGGTCCCCCGTGCCTGCCAGGAGCAATTTCTGAGCATGGAGCCAGGAGTAACCCCTGAGCACTGCCGGGTGTGACCCAAAAACCAAAAAAAAAAGTAAAAAAAAAAAAACAAGAATGTAGAAAAATAATCTTTTCATCTCACATGCTACGTAGCCATCAAAGACAGCCTATCTCTTTTTTTCGCCTTTTTTGGTGGGGGAGGTCACACCCGGCAGTGCTCAGGGGTTACTCCTGGCTCTATGCTCAGAAACCACTCCTGGCAGGCTACAGGGATCATATGGGATGCCGGGATTGGAACCACGGTTCTTCAGCATGCAGGGGAAACACTCTACCTCCATGTTAATCTCTCCAGCCCCAGACAGCATATCTCTTAATCATCCTCACTACTAGACTTTTGCTAGTGGGTGAACCATTTCAAGTGTGCTGCAATATCAGAAGAAGTGGTTTTAAGTGGTTTTAGATTTGCTACATCTCAATGAAGTGCTTGGTCTGCCAGCGACAAATATATCCTTTATTCACTCTCATTAACCAGAGCTAGCATGGGGTTCAAAGAAATACCATTTTATTATGAGCACAGATAGGGATGAGGGGGTTGTATTTTTGGACAAGTAGCCAAAAAAAAGTTGGTGTCAAATGCACTCTTTGGTTTAGGTTACATAATAACTTGATATAGGGTCAGCACTGCTATACTCCAGAAACAGTAAGTCAATAAAGGAAGCTTGGGATATTGGCAAAAGATTGTGTTGTCATGACCAGAATAAAATCAATACTACTTTAAATTGAATCAGTTTCTTGTAAATGACCCAAGTTTTGAATTTAATATAATGCATTTTCCAATGTTAATAAATTATAAAGTTACAACAGTTGCAAAATTTACCATGTTAATGATTATAAACCCAAGGCTAAAACACTGTTATTTCTTTGTATCTTCCCAATATTAACATAGTTGATATTTTGAAGGAATCATTATTTTTATTTATTTTATGTTTTAGTTAAATAAAATGCATCACATACTTGACATAGTTGGCCATAATACAATTGTTTCCAGATAAGTGCAAGCAAAGTTATTGAAAATAAAGAAAGATAAAGAAAAGGGAAGAGGGACTTGGGTGACCCCAGCATCTCTCTACCACCTTGCTCCAGATCTCCAGGGCTTCCCCGGGCCACATGCCTGGGCAAGCCAGCAAGGTGGGTCCCTTGGTGGAGCTTGAAGGTACCCTAGGCTTTCCCCCACTGGCCATTCGGCTCCTTAGGGAGGGTCTGGGTGGGGGCTCTAAACTTCTGGCCTCTCAGCTTCTTGAAGCAGTTACTGGTAATCTATATTTTTAAAAGATACATTAATAGTACTCACTATCATTGACTATAAATCATAGACTAAAAATATCATAGACTAAAAATAGTCTATATTTTTAAAAGATACATTAATAGTACTCACTATCTGCCCTTTCATACACCCCTACAAAAGATCAAATGTCTCTTTAACTCTGTCACCCACTATCATCATTACTCCACATTTACTCTTTTTAACTTAAGTACTGTAGAGTCCTAAGTCATAGACCAAAGTGGTGCCCTGGAGTTAACACCCCCCCTCAATTATTCCAAAAGGCATAAAAAGGACATGTATGTCTTTTCAGCATTTTAAGTGTGTTTTCTTTGATGGCTATAACTCTTGCTGAATATTTTTTATACAGTGATGGTCCCCCCCTTTATTTTATCTTTTCTTCTCTTTGTGAACTCTTCAATAGGGAATTTGGTGAAAGAATCCCTCAACTTAATGCTTATGTTTGAACCAAGTCATGGGTATTGTTGGACGTGTTCTTATGCCTTCATATACTCACCACAAAATAAAGCCACGTGGCTTTATTTCTTGTTTGCATAGGCACATTAAAATGGGAAAATACTATACATACAAATAAGTACTTATCTAATAGAGATGGGAACACACAAATCTTGTAGTGCAATGGAACCTTACACCCTGCACATTGACATAAAAACCTGGCACAGACCTCAGAAGAATGGACATTCTCCATCCATCCCTGATCTAGGGAAGACATCTACAAAACATCCTAGGTTGTCTATAGCATCACCTGGAGGCAGTCCTCTACCAGGGAAGACCCTACCACTGCTCTGACATCGACCTACTCAAAAGAGACTTCCCTTAACACTGAGAAGACTTAACAACACAATGACCTGCTTAGGGGACAGGGCTTTCTGTATTGTCCCTTAATTGTGAGGTGAAACTAGAGGATACTCCACACCAGCCTGACTTCAATGTAGGATGTGCAGATTCCAAGATCTTTAATACAGAAACCTGATGCCAACAATAGAGACTGCGTGAAAAATAAAACTGTATTGGCACTACAGACAATGACTTGGATTGAATAAACTAGCTTGCCTGGAGCTTAGAATTGGTCTTATGCCAGGAAACTTCAGGGGTAGGGTCTCCTTGTATTTAGACCAAGGTTTTTCCTTTCCATGTCCCCCATATTTTGGTGGGCCTATGCAAACAATATTTGCCACTCTAACACCGTTTTTACTGTACTCTTTTGACTCTAACCCTTAAAAAAAACCTTTAAACTTTGGATGTTAACTTAAACTAATATGCATGGGCATGAAAATATAAAAAAATACTATGCATTCAATGTTTAAGGAGTCACATAAACCTCATGGCTTTAGTTTGCTTTTTGTACTGCTAAGTAATGTTATAATGTACTACAATCTGGGGACGTATGGACAAAGTAATTGTACATGGCTTCTGTCCTATTTTTCTTAATGTTCTTTGTAAGTTACATATTTAGGCATCAGCAAGGGGATTTCTTTTGAGAACTCTGTTTATGGGCGATTGTCCTTCCACTGTAACTTACCTTCTCCTCTTTGCATCATTGTTCTCATACTTAAAAATAAAAAAATTAAAAAAAGAAAAAAAAGAAAAGGGAAGAAATATAAGAACGTTTTAACAGAAAAAAAAAGAAAAAGAAGTGTAAAATATGGTATCGCCAAAGTAGTGATTAATACAATGACAATGACAGAAGATTATTAAGTCTTGTTGTTAGCTGCCCATTCTATTAAATTGGTTTGTTCCTGAAATTTGGTCACATCGGTGTTCCAAAGTGAATCATAGAGGAACATTCAAGCAGGGCCATTGGGAAAACAGTGATTCTGAGTGATGGCGGCAGCAACAACTGTGTCTTTGGCAGTCTGGGAGCTGAACCACCCTCTTCTTTGAGGACAGCCTGCTCTGCAGCATGAATTGGTGCACTGATGATCTTTCACAGTTCAATTTATGTTTTTTTTTTTTTTTTTTGGTTTTTGGGTCACACCCGGCAGTGCTCAGGGGTTACTCCTGGCTCCATGCTCAGAAATTGCTCCTGGCAGGCACGAGGGACCATATGGGGCACCGGGATTCAAACCGATGACCTTTTGCATGAAAGGCAAATGCCTTACCTCCATGCTATCTCCCGGGCCCCCAATTTATGTTTTATTCAAGAAAAGAGTGAGTCTATGGAGCTGGCCAGGTTCCAGCATGTTGACTTCTTTTGTGAACATGGTTTGGCTGCCAGGCTTTCCAGAATAAGAATCATAGAAGGGGAAAGTGCTCACATTCGTTCCAAGATGCTCAACTCCAAACTAGTGTATGTAATATTTGGTCAGATTGGTATCCCCGAAGGGAATCGTAGAGAGTGATGAGGAGGGGCCATCAGTAGAATCGTGATTATGGGTGATAGAGGCAGCAGTATGGCATGAGCAAAGTGGAGACAGCAGAATTTTCTTTTCTTTTCTTTAAATTAAATTAATAACTTTATTTAAGCATCACGACTATAAACATTTTTCTAGTTGGATTTCAGTAATAAAAAAGGACAACTCACAATAATTTTATAAACTGAGAAAGGCTTAATTTATACTATATTCCTCGTGTGTTCAGGAGAAAAACTGCTGTAAACTTAAACCCAAGGCATGTTACTTCATTCTATTTTGCCTTTGTTTTCTCATTGGTACAATAATTTAATTTAATTTAATTTAATTTAATTTTTCTTTCGTTTTGTTTTGGGGTCACACCTGGTGGTATTTAGGTGTTACTTTGGCTCTGCTCTCAGAAATTGCTCCTGGCAGGCTCAGGGGACCATATGGGTTGCCTGGAATTGAATTGAGTCCATCTTGTTATGGCCAAATGCAAGGCAAAAGTCCTACAACTGTGTTATTGCTCAGACCCTACCATAAGTTTATTTATGTTTCTTAACTTTGAAGTCATTTTCAAAACCGAATGAACTAATTTGTGAAACCGAATGAACTAATTTGTGCTGGGTTATTATGCTAATCAGAATTATTATGCTAAACTATGCTTATATAATGTTAATGTTTCTTACAATTAAATGAATAAAGTGCTCTATAATATTAAAATAAAAAAAGGACAACCCCTTTCACCAGCGCAACACTCCTACCACCCATGTCCCCCATATGTCTCCTCCCTCGCCCAATGCCTATATTCAAGACAGGTATTATTTTTCTCTCACTACCATTGTCATGATGGTTGTCAGTATAGTTATTTTCCTAACTGAACTCTTTGTGCTAAGCTTCATATCACGGATCAGACCTTTTAGCCCTCATCTCTATTGTCTCTGGGCATTATTACAATAATGTTTTTGATTTTTCTTAAAACCCATAGTTGAGTGAAACTATTCTGTGTCTAGCTCTCTCCCTCTGACTTATTTAACTCAACATAATAGAGTTTTCTGCTATTGAAAATTTCAAGTAATAGTCAGATCTTGACTTACTCAAAAGGCACATTTTTCAAGTCTATTTGCACAACCCCCCCAATTATTCTATATTGCGTTGAAATTATTATTCTTATTAGATCAAGAGTTTCTGTATTACACAGATATTTTTCTCCTAGAATGAAGATCTTTATTTTACTAGATTCCTGAATGGATCCTTTTCTCTGTCCCTAACAAGTTTCAGGATTACCACAATAAAAAAAATGTACTGTTGGAGACATGTACTTAATTTTAAAATTTTGGTTTTTTGTCACCCAAATTTGCTTAAAGATAAGAATTAGTCTTCAAAATCTATATTTTGCTTTATTTCTATAACATTTACTTCTTTTCTTGTTTTTGTTATTTCTTTTCTACTGCTTGTCTTTTGGTTCCTTTGTTGTTAAGTTTTCAGATATTTAAGGTGTGCCTTTAAGGCTTTAAGGTCTTTTTTGTTTTGTTTTTTGGCTTTTTTTTTTTTTTTTTGGGGGGGGGACACACTTGGTGGCACTCAGGGTTACTTCTGACTATGTGCTCAGAAATGGCTCCTGTTTGGGGATTGAACCAATTTCCATCCTGAATCAGCTGCATGCAAGGCAAACACCCCACCGCTGCTCTATCACTCTGGGCTCATGCCTTTAAGTTTTCGATTTTATATTTTTCTTCTTTCCTTATGTAGGTTGGTATTGTTTTGAGTTTCCCCCTAATTACTGCTTTTGCTGTGTCCCATAGATTTCGTGATTTGTCTCTTCATTGTCATTAGTCTTAAGGAATATTTATATTTTTCTTGATTTCCTCTTCAATCCTGTTATTATTGAGCAGCATATGTTTAGCCTCCAGTGTTAAGAGTTTATTCACATCCTCTTTTTACAATCAGTCTTGATCTCTGTGGCATTGTGGTCTGAAAAAGACACTTGTATGATTCTTATGTTTGTGAATATTTTTAAGTTAGACCTATGTTTTAAAATGTGATTTATTTTGAAAAGGTTCCCGTGCCAATGTATTACATATATATTGTATATATATGAATCACATATATATAAATATGTATATAAATCGTATAAAGTTATTGCTGTTACAATTGCAATATGATTTATATAAATGACCATGAATAGTTCATTTAGAGTTTGTTTCATTAGCATGATTGCTGCATTTTTTTTTCTGAGAATGATTTTATCCTTCCCTCACATAAAGATGAAAGCTTTGCTGGGTAGTGAACTCTAAGTTGAAAATATCCTTTATTCAGAAATTTTAATATATTGTTCCCATATTTTCTTTTTTTGGGGGGGGTCACACCCAGCATTGCTCAGGGGATACTCCTGGCTCCATGCTCAGAAATTGCTCCTGGCAGGCACGGGGGACCATATGGGGCATCGGGATTCAAACCGATGACCTTTTGCATGAAAGGCAAACGCCTTACCTCCATGCTATCTCCCAGGTCCCTGTTCCCATATTTTCTTGCTTGTATAATTTCATATGAGAGATCTGGTGTTATTCTTTTTTTTTATAAATATGTTTAAGGTTTTCTTTTCTCTTACTGCTTTATGAGTCCCTCTCTCTTTGTTTTGGTTTTTTTGTTTGTTTGTTTGTTTTGCCTTTTGGGTTAATATATGGCTTGGTGTTGCTGTGTTAGGATCTATTTTATTTGGCATTCTTTTGCTTCTTGGATTTGTATAGTAGTCTTTTTCCAGAGGAGGAAATATTTCTGCTATTATCTATCTCACTGCTTGCTCTTCCCCTTTACCTTTTTCCTCTCATTGTGGCATTCCTATAATTTGGAGATTATTTTTCTTATCTTTGTTCATCAGGTACTTTACATTTTCTTTTATCATTTTGTCTCTCCTTTCATCTCTCTCTATCTCTTTCTCTATGTTCCTTTTTTGTTCTTTAAAGACACTTTGGTTTACAGTGCAGTACAGATTTCCCACCACCAATATTCTCAGTGTCTTACCCATTCACTCCCCTGCCTTCCTCTAGGGCAGGCATTTTACTTCTTTTCTCTACCTCTCTTTTTTTAAAATATTTTTTCTTTATTTAAACATCTTTACTACAAATATGATTGTGATTAGGTTTCAGTCATGTACAGAACAAACGCCATCACCAGTGCAACATTTCCACCATCACTGTCCCAAATCTCTTTCCATCCCACCCCACCCAACCTGTACATCAGACAGGCTTTCCAGTTCCTTCATTCATTCACATGATTACGGTAATTCTCTGAGTAGTTATTTCTATAACTGCACTCACCACTCTTTGTGGTGAGATTCATAAAGTGAGCTGGAAGTTCCAGACCTCCTCTCACTGTCTCAGAGAATTATTGCAAAAATGACTTTTATTTTTCTTAAAACCCATAGAAGGGTGAGATTGTTCTGCGGCTCTCTCTCCCTCTGACTTATTGCACTCTGCATGATAGATTCCATGTACATCCATGTATAGGAGAATTTCATGACTCATCTCTCCTGACGGCTGCATAATATTCTATTGTGTATTTGTACCACAGTTTCTTTAGCCATTCATCTGTTGAAGGGCATCTTGGTTATTTTCAGAGCCTGGCTATTGTGAATAGTGCTGCAATAAATATAGGTGTGAGGAAGGGGTTTTTGTGTTGTATTTTTGTGTTCTTAGGGTATATCCCTAGGAGTGGAATAGCTGGGTCGAATGGGAGCTCAATTTCCAGATTTTGGAGGTATCTCCATATCGCTTTCCATAGAGGTTGGACTAGACGGCATTCCACCAGCAGTGGATAAGAGTTCCTTTCTCTCCACATCCTGGCCAGCACTGATTGTTTTCATTCTTTGTGATGTATGCCAATCTCTGCGGTGTGAGATGGTATCTCATTGTTGTTTTGATTTGCATCTCCCTGATGATTAGTGATGAGTATTTTTTCATGTGCCTTTTGGCCATTTGTATTTCTTTTTTATCAAAGTGTCTGTTCATTTCTTCTCCCCATTTTTGATGGGAATAGATTTTTTTTTCTTATAAAGTTCTGTCAGTGCCCTGTAAATTTTGGATATTAGTCCCTTATTTGATGGGTGTTGGGTGAATAGTTTCTCTAACATGGTGGGTGGCTCTTATATTCTGAGCTCTATTTCTTTTGAGATGCAGAAGCTTCTCAGCTTAATGTATTCCTATCTGTTGATCTCTGCTTCCACTTGTTTGGAAAGTGCAGTTTCCTCCTTGAAGATGCCTTTAGTCTCAATGTCATGGAGTGTTTTACCGAAGTGTTATTCTATATACAAAATCCTGGCAAATAGGATCCAATGCATCATCAAGAAGATCATACACTATGACCAAGTAGGTTTCATCCCAGGAATGCAAGGATGTTTTAACATCCGTAAATCGATCAACATCATACACAACATCAACAACAAGAAAAATAAAAATCATACAATCATATCAATAGATGTAGAGAAAGCATTTGATAAGGTCCAACACCCATTCTTGATCAAAACTCTCAGCAAGATGAGAAAGAAAGGAATCTTTCTGAATCTAGTTGAAGCCATCTACCACAAGCCAATGGCAGCTATTATCCTAAATGGAGAAAAACTAAAAGCCTTTTCTCGAAATTCTGGTACAAGAAAAGGCTGTCCACTCTCACCACTCCTCTTCAACATAGTACTGGAAGTGCTTGCTATAACAATCAGGCAAGAAAAAGATATCAAGGGAATCCAGATAGAAAAGGAAGAAGTCAAGCTCTCACTGTTAGCAGATGACATGATACTCTACTTAGAAAACCCTAAAGATTCTACCAAAAAGCATCTAAAACAATAGACTCATATAGCAAGGTGGCAGGCTACAAAAGTAACACACAGATATCAATACACCAATAGTAATAAGGAAGAAATGGACATTAAGAAAACAACCCCATTCACAATAGTGCCACACAAACTCAAATACCTTGGAGTCAACTTGATTAAAGATGTGAAGGACCTATACAAAGAAAACTATAAAGCCCTGCTCCAAGAAATAAAAGAGGACACACGGAAATGGAAACACATACCCTGCTCATGGATTGACAGGATTAACATCATTAAAATGGCAATACTCCCCAAAACATTGTACAGATTTAATGCGATCCCCTTAAAAATACCCATGACATTCTTCAAAGAAGTGGATCAAACACTTATGAAGTTCATCTGGAACAATAAACACCCTTGAATAGCTAAAGCTCTCCTAGGGAAAAGGAAAATGGGAGGCATTACTTTCCCCAACTTTAAACTGCACTACAAAGCAATGGTTATCAAAACATCATGATATTGGAATAATGACAGACCCTCAGATCAGTGAAATAGGCTTGAGTTCTCAGACAATGTTCCCCAGACATACAATCACCTAATTTTTGACAAAGGAGCAAGAAATTCTAAGTGGAGCAGGGAAAACTTCTTCGACAAGCGGTGCTGACAGAACTGGTTAGCCACTTGCAAAAAAGCAAACATAGACCCCCAGTTAACATCTTGTACAAAGGTAAAATCCAAATGGATTAAAGACCTTGTTGTCTCTCTTTTTTTGATACATTTGTTTGCACTATTGCTAATGGAAGGGTACCATGTATATCACTTTATCCTCTTTCAGCACCCAGTTCTTGTCCAGAGTGATCAGTTCTAACCATCACAGTCACCATGGAAGAGTCACTATCTTAACTGCATCCACTACTCTTTGGGGCAAGCTTCCTACTATGGACTTGTCCTCCTGATCCTCATTTCTATTCTTTCTGCATATTATTTTTCTTAGAATTCACAAATGAGTGTTATTAGTCTATGTTTCTCCCTCTTCCTCATTTCATTCATTTAATTTCATTCTGACTGATTTCATTCTACATAATAATCTCCATATCCATGAAGGAATCATTACTAGCTAAGCCTTTTTAGAATAGACATTTTACATCTAAAGCAGTTTTCAGCTTGTGGGTCAAAGGACAAGCTAACCTGTGAAACTAAGGTGATTCTGAATAACAATCTAAGCCTGTTCATAGAGATTCAGTTCTAACACTTGAGTTTTATTATTAGTAACCAGCTAGAAGGATATCATCGTCTTGGGGATGCTAATATGATTAGAAAACCCTTCTTTTATTTTACTTAAAATATTCATAATCAAGAATTCTTATTCATTTATTTGTGATAAATAAACAAGTTTAAATTAAATCAATAGTTTTAAGAATACAATAGCCTCTTTTCTACAGCTTTGAAGTCACACAGATTTTATTTTTATTGGTTTTGGGTTTACTCCTGGCGATGTGCAACCCTTATTCCTGGCTTTGATCTCAGAAGTAACTCCTGACAGCTTCAGGGACCATATGGGATTCTGGGGATCAAACTGGGTTCAGCCTCACGCAAGACAAATGCTCTACTCACTGTGAAATCACTCAGACACCTCACACAGATTTTTTTCATTTGACTTTTCCTATTTCTTAGCATTTACCTTTTTTGTTTTTAATATAGATGACTATTAATTAGTAAATTAATTTTTATTTTATGGGGAGGAGACAGTTGGCTGTTTTGAGGGCTATTCTTGGTCTGTGCTTAGAGTTCGTTCCAAGTGTGCTTACAAGAGTTTGTTACACTGGGGCTTGAACCCAGAGCTCTGAATAATAAAGCCTACCCTGCAGGTAATCATGTCTTTTTCCTATTACCTCCCTGATTATTATTTATTTTCATAGTTCAGGAAAATAAAGTCAAACGACAATAAGCAATTACAATCTCCAGGTCTCTTACTTCAAAGGAAAATAATTCAGTCATCTAGGTGTAAGAAATTTATCTACTGTTTGAAAACTCAACTCTATTGTGGAAAGGCTCAGTGATTCATATGACTACCCCTGCCCCTTTTTGGAGTGGTGGGGTGATTTCTTTGGCCACATCTGCTGGTGCCCAGGACTTATTTCTGGCTCTGTGCTCAGGGATTGCTCCTGTTAGGCTTATGTAACTGTGTAGGATTCCAGAGTTTGAACCTAGGATTGTTTGTAAAACTAAAATCTAAACTGGCACGAAATTCCCCTCTTTTAAGGCCTGTGTTAATTTATAAGAAAACTAATTGACTATATATGTTGGAAGGATAGCAAAAATTTTAATGTCATTCCTGACAATTTTGTGTTTTATAAATATTAACTCATGAGGCTGGACCAATAGTACAGTTAGTAGGGTGTTTGTCTTGCACAAGGCAAATGGGGTTTGATCTTGGTCATTCCATATGGTATCCCAAGCTTGACAAGAATGGTCCTTGAGGGAAGAGTCAGTAATAACCCTGAGCAGTGCCAGGCATGACCCCACAAAAAAAAACAAAACACCCAAATATTATCTCATCTATTCCTATAATATGCAAATGATTATTATTCTAAATAAGAACACTGAGATACAGAGAGAGTTTAAATTGTGGTCATATAGCTAATAAGTCAGATTCATTCAGAAGGGGGAAGTAGGCATTTTTATTCCAGCATCTAGTCTTATCGTTCATACTATTCTTTTTCTTCTTCTTCTTCTTCTTCTTCTTCTTCTTCTTCTTCTTCTTCTTCTTCTTCTTCTTCTTCTTCTTATTATTATTATTATTATTATTATTATTATTATTATTATTATTATTATTGGTTTTTGGGCCACACCCAGTGACACTCAAGGATTACTCATGGATATGTCCTCAGAAATTGTTCCTGGTTTAGGGGACCATATGGGACACCAGGGGATCAAACTGTGGTCTGCCCTAGGCTAGCGCGTGTAAGGCAGATGCCTTACGACTGTGTCACCACTCCGGCCCTCTGCACCTGAATTTTTATGAAGAAATTTACTAATATTTTAGAGTTGTTTTCCAAATTCCCTCAAATGATGCTTTTAATTCTTCGAAGTTAATCTCAAGTATCAGAAGTTTCCTTTTTAAGCTTCTCAGATTTTAAGCTTCTTCCTCCTATACCTGAACAATGCTGCAAAAGCCCTTTGCTACTACATACATCAACTTGTCCTATAATTGAATAATACTACAAATTCCTCAAAATCAAGGATGATATATGTCTTTTTTTTTTGGTTTTTGGGTCACACCTGGCAGTGCTCAGGGGTTACTCCTGGCTTCATGCTCAGAAATTGCTCCTGGCAGGCACGGGGGACCATATGGGGCACCGGGATTCGAACCGATGACCTTTTGCATGAAAGGCAAATGCCTTACCTCCATGCTATCTCCCGGGCCCCAGGATGATATATGTCTTATCTTTGTGTATTTCTGGTTCCATGGCATAAATATTCCACCTAAGATTTACTTAACAATTGTTACTGACTTACATAATGAAAAAAATCATGTATTATAAAATATGATTGACACTATACAATTTATTTTCTTTTTTTATTAATTTTTCTTATGTTACCTTTAGGACAAAAAGTGTTTCCATCAGAAAACCTGGGAACAATGCCTGTGATTCTTTGAGATTAATGGGATTCAGGAGCAGAGACAGTGGTTGGTTTGGAATTGATGATGTTGTGGTGAGAACCGTGCAGAATGGCTTGGTATCATTTGAACTGAATGAACATTTAGAGAGGTAATACAACCCAGTAAACAATAAAACTGATGACACTGGGGCCGGGCGGTGGCGCTGTATGTAAGGTGCCTGCCTTGCCTGCACTAGCCTAGGGCGGACCATGGTTTGATTCCCCGGTTCCCCATATGGTCCCCCAAGCCAGGAGCGACTTCTAAGAGCATAGCCAGGAGTAACTCCTGAGCGTCACTGGGTGTGGCCCAAAAACAAAACAAAACAAAACAAAACAAAAAACTGATGACACTATCACAATGGTTCATGATGGATAATAATTGAAATGTAATCATTAGATTTTAGGGTTTTTTTCCTCAGAGTAATATTTTATTATAGGCTCTAGATGCAAAGTTGAATTGGCAAAAATATACCATATGTATTTTTTTGTTGTTTTGGGGTTTTGTTGTGGTGCTCACGTGCTCACAACATACAGTGGTGCTCAGGGGTTAATCCTGGTTCTACACTCAGAAATTACTTCTAGCAGGCTCAGGGAACTATATAGGATGTAGGAGATAGAACCCAGGTTGGTTGTGTGGAAGGCAAATTTCCTACTTGCTGTGCTATTGCATCACCCCAAGATATACTATATGAACTTTAAAATCATGATAGTTTTATAAATGCTTTCAAAAACCACTTATAACAGGTTATATTTATAAGTTTCTTCTAATTCCAACATAGTTTTAAAATAGAACCTTTACTTTTGACGTTCATAGAAATAGCAATTAACTCTTCATATATAGTCATCTCTTAAGTATATATAAGCAAACTGAGATTTTTATTTCAGCACCCTCATTTTGCTTTCATTTCTATGTTCCTAGTCAACTGATTATAAAAAGAGCTTTAGATAGATTTAAGGTTCAAGGAGAGTAGAAAATGAAGGCAATCACATCGATAAAGACAGCTTTTAATTTCACAATGGATTGCATTTCTATGATAATCTTGGTGCGGTTTCTTTAGAATCTCATACTAGAATGCAAAGTGACTTATTGAATTAAGGCTCCCTAGTGAATCCTGTAAGGGAATATGAGGCATAAAAGCAGGTGGGAAAGTGAAAAAGATGGGAAAACCTATGGATTCAGCTGAAATGTTGTTTTAGCCTGATACCTGATATCTTCAAGAGAATGTTGGACGAGGACTGGTTTTCTAACCTTGCTCACTTAACCCTTATTTCTGAGATGCTGAGTTAGGGGATTCCTATCAGACAACTCTCAGAACTGAGTGATGAATCATTCATTCCAGGGGATAGAGTCAAAATTAGTTCACTAGGCTGCCATAATAGAGTAAGAAAGCAAAGTGACTTAAATAGCAAACTGTGTTTACTCAAAGTTCTTTACTGGTGGAATGAGGAGATGGGTGGGAGGTAGATTCAACCATGCTTAGAGCTCTCCTGGCTCTACATTTAATGATTAGTCCTGGTAGTTCCCCAGAAGTCTTATGCCAGGGTTCAGACCCAGGTTATCTGTTTAAGGAACATGCCATATCAACTGTAATATCTCTCTCTGAGACTTTCTCACAGTTATGGAGTTTAGAAATCCAAAATTCTGTACTTCTGAGGGAAGAATATTTCCAGGGTTATTGCCTTGACTTGTAGATGGTTATATTTATGTTTATATAGAAATGTATCTTTATTTCTAATTTTTTTTGGTGGCACCAGACATGTTAGACTATGGTTCAGATTAAT
This sequence comes from Crocidura indochinensis, assembly GCA_004027635.1. NCBI lineage: Eukaryota > Metazoa > Chordata > Mammalia > Eulipotyphla > Soricidae > Crocidura > Crocidura indochinensis. The sequence goes on from PVKC010020798.1 coordinate 18,113, forward strand.
GGCTTCACATTAACTTGATTACCTTTGTAAAAACTTTACTTGAGGGGCCGGAGGGATAGCACCGTGGTAGGGCATTTGTCTTGTTTTCTGCCCTATTGGGCTCAATCACCAGCATCCATTATGGTATCCCAGCCTGCTGGAATTGATTTCTGAGTGTAGATCCAGTATTAACACCTGAGTGTCACTGGTTTGGCTCAAAAAGAAAAAATGGGGGCCCGGGAGATAGCATGGAGGTAAG
>PVKC010020799.1:0-18454 GCA_004027635.1 Crocidura indochinensis
AGGAAGGAAGGAAGGAAGGAAGGAAGGAAGGAAGGAAGGAAGGAAGGAAGGAAGGGAGTCAGCAGTGCTCAGGGACTACACACACAGCATGTTGCTTGGGTAACTCCCATTCAGGGTCAAGAAACCAGGAAGCATGCAAAGCATGTGCTAGCTTTTGTTTCTTGGGGATCAATTCCAGCAGCACTTAGGAGTTACTACTGGCTTTAAACTCGGGAATCACTCCTGACAGACTCAGGGAACCATAATAGATGCCAGGAGTCAAACTCAGGAAGTATGCAAGGCAAGTACCTTACCTGATGTACTACCTCTCATGCTCTTGTTCCAGATTTTGAGCCATCTCTGATCTATTTATCTTAATTTCAATATAAGGGCTATCCCTGATAGTACTGGAGGGCTCAGGCACATTCCCAGTAATGCTCAACTCTTGGTGGAGTAATGGATATTGACCCTACCTTATTCAGTCTTCATACTCCACCCTAAGGTGTGATCTGGTTATAGAATTACTGGGTCTTCCCTAGTTGGTATTCCTCCTCCACTCGAGGGCATGGCCTGATTCCTATGAATAAAAGAATGGGCTTCAAGAAGAAGGTGTTCATTCTTCAGTCTTCCTCCATTAAACTACTTTCCTTCTTAGGAGCAGGAGGCTTGTGTGATGGAATTCCTGGTTTGAGTGTTGGATTTCTGAACCCTTTCACTGTGTGTGTTATTTCCTGCATAGACATTTGCTTCCAGACCTGCATCTCACCAAATCCTTGTTTGGAGCCTGGGGTTCTGACTATAGCGGAGTACTCAGGTCAACAGTTCTTGGGACCACCAGAGCTATATTGGAGGTGCTGCGCTTAGGCAGGAGTAGGTTTGCACCTGATGATGCTTAGCTGACTAGGCAAAGTGAAATTGGACATGCTAGACATGTGCTTTAGCACTTGAGTCATTTTAATGAACAACCCAAAAACCTTTTAAGTGATTTAATAAATAGATGGATGGCCTCATCTGGTAATCAATATTAAAAAATTAAAGTGTACGGCCAGAGAGATCGCACAGGGGTAGGGCATTTGCCTCTCACATAGCCGATCCAGGACAGAAGGTGATTCGAATCCCAGCACCCCATATGGTCCCCGAGCCTGCTGGAAGTGATTCCTGAGCACAGAGCCAGGAGTAACCCCTGAGCACCACTGGATGTGACCCCAAAAACAAAACAAAACTAAATTAAAGTATCTATAAGTTTCTGATGATCATTAAATAACTGAATGAAAAATTAGCTAATGCAATCATTCGTTCAATATCTTTATTTGTTCAATATGCTGGGTGCTAATGTTATTAATATAAATTTGTTAAGAGTGTACAATGGGGGGCCGGGCGGTGGCGCTTAAGGTAAGGTGCCTGCCTTACCGCGCTAGCCTTGGACGGACCGCGGTTCGATCCCCCGTGCCCCATATGGTCCCCCAAGCCAGCCAGGGGCAACTTCTGAGCGCATAGCCAGGAGTAACCCCTGAGCGTCACTGGGTGTGGCCCAAAAAAAAAACAAACAAAAAAAAAAGAGTGTACAATGGACTTTACGAAAACACAAAAATTTCTCATGATCACAATCTTCAGTATTATAATTCTAAATCCCAGAAAATTATTACAAATTCAAGAATATAATTCAGTTGTATTCTTCCTGGTATACTACAGTCATATTTCACAGATTAATACAATGAACACTATATTATGCATCTAAGGATTATTTATGCAATTACAAAAGACTACACTACATTAAATTACGAATGAGTATAAGCAAAAAGGAACAAAGTCTACAGTAGAAATCATATAAACATCTAATAATAGAGATGAGTAAATAGACGGGACATTTCAGAAGATGCAGAATAACAATTCACTATTGATGATAAACACAGACAATTATAAGATAATAGTGTATATATTAGAAAAATATATTCTCAGTATAATCTTGGACTTTTTCTAAAAAACTATTATAGCTTTAATGTAGTTATAGAAGTAAAAATATAAAAGAATGAAAACTACTGTTTTCCAGAATATAGTCAAAAACATTCTAACTCCAAACTTCCTTTGGACTCGATCCTTACTGAAACTTCTATCCTTAAAATCTGCTAGCCTACCCAAATATTTTTCAGCTTGCCAGACCCTATAATTACATGAGTCAATACCTTTTATAAAGAAAACATATATTTAGACATGTAAATATATTTTTTCTTTCTTTGTGTTTCTGTGTATGTGCATACACACACAGATGCAATGAGAGAAGAAAGAGCTCAGTAGGGAAGGGGAGGGTGGACAAAGTGGGAAAGACTAGACTGAGATTCTATACTTACTTCTGCAGTAGAAATCATAAGAGATAGAGACAATGAAGAGCTATCAACTCAGTCCCTGAGTTTCACACCCCTCATGTTCAATAATCCAGTTACCTCTTGGAGCATGGTATAGTAATCAAGTACTTCAAGTCTTGCTTTGAAAATACAGCATAACCACATAAAACAAAATAAACCATTCATGGGGTATAAATAAGAATGCAAAAATAAATCAAAACTTGCCTAGAAATATGAAAGTAAATGTATTTTATGCTGAAAATACATTACATCAAAATGGTGTTAGTTAATGAAACATCCACAGTAACACAAAATATCAAAATTTAATAACCACAAAAGGTTATAAATGGTTATGATTAATTTGTGGTTCTAGTAAGTTAGTATAAACTCAAATGCATATGGCTTAGGAAAAAATAAAAAAGGTACATACTTGTGACAAAAAATTTCTTTGTGAAAGTACAGCTGTCAAAAGCAGCAATTTTCTCCTGCAAGACTACAACGAGGATCCTAAAATTAAAAGTAAAGAAATGACAGAAAATGTGAATATGAAATTCTATAAAATTAAAATAAATAATTCAAATCATCAGATTTAAAATAAGCATTTTCCAGTTTTTCAAATCAAACATTTCTTATGTTTAGATTAGAAATATTTGCCCCTAGCATGTAAAAAATCAAGAACAACAAAATAAAAAGCCCACAATACAATTAACAAACATTATTAGAAGAATAAAAAAGAAAAATCAGACCAAAGTTTAATACATCTAGAGCACAAAGCATTTTATTTTATACTACTGCTTCATGCAGGAAATAATATCAACAGTCAAATTTCCAAAGAAAATAAATTATTATAAGTAGTTAAATCTGTATATAATGTATACTGGAGAGGAAAATTGAAGGAACAATTATTTTTTGTTGTTGTTTTTGCTTTGGGGCCACATACAGTGGTACTCGAGTTACTCCTGGCTCTGCGCTCAAGAATTACTCTTGCAGGGGCCGGGTGGTGGCGCTAGAGGTAAGGTGCCTGCCTTGCCTGCACTAACCTAGGACGGACCGCGGTTCGATCCCCCCGTTTCCCATATGGTCCCCCAAGCCAGAAGCGACTTCTGAGCTTCTGAGCGCATAGCCAGGAGTAATCCCTGAGTGTCACCGGATGTGGCCCAAAAAAAAAAAAAAAAAGAATTACTCTTGCCAGGCTAAGGGACCATATGGGATGCCTGGGATCGAACCAGGATCAGCTGTGTGCAAGACAAGTGCACTCCCAGTTGTACTATCACTCCAGCCCCAAGGAACAGTAAATCTAAGTAACAGATGTTAACAGTGACTCCGATAAAAAAAAAAAAATGTGTATTTAAAATGCATACTTTAGGGGGCCGGGCGGTGGCGCTGGAGATAAGGTGCCTGCGCTAACTTAGGACAGACCGGGGCTCGATCCCCGGTTCCCTATATGGTCCCCCGTGCCTGCCAGAAGCGACTTTTGAGCGAATAGCCAGGAGTAACCCCTGAGCGTCGACGGGTGTGGCCCAAAAACAAAACAAAACACATTTTTAAATGTATACTTTACTAATCATGTTTGTTCGTTAAATTTCTTTAGGGGGGTCACCCTGCTTGTGGTCTCAGAGTTTACTCATGGCAAGGATCTGGACGACATATGAGGTGCTAGGGATCAAACCCAGATATGTTGTATGCAAGGCAAGTACCCTTCTAGTACCAATTTTCAGCTCCTCCATTTGCTGATATGGAAGAAAGATATGTTTGTGATCATGGTGCTTAAATATATTATTATGAAAAAATTAATAAAATATTATTCAACTCTAAAAAAACTGTAAAAAAAATCAAACCTGAAAGAAAAGAATTCTTTTTTTTTTTTTTTTTTGGTTTTTGGGTCACACCCAGTGATGCTCAGGGGTTACTACTGGCTATGCGATCAGAAGTCGCTCCTGGCTTGGAGGATCATATGGGAAACTGGGGATGGAACCGCAGTCAGTCCTAGGCTAGCACAGGCAAGGCAGGCACCTTATCTCCAGCGCCACCACCCGGCCCCAGAAAAGAATTCTTAACAGAACCAAAATTTCCTAATAAATGATTCTGTCATGCTACTTAGTACAAAAACCAGTCAGACCCAGTATTATAAACAATGAGGGACTCCAGACTAAATTTACAGAAAATACAGAACAACACATCATAAATGAAGTTTTTCATATAATCCAGTAGCTCCTCCCTCCAACACAATACATAAAATAATTCACTCAAAGAAAGTTTACTTTTTCTTACAAATATTTCTTAAGTTCTCAAAGAATAAATATCCAGCTACTCCACAAAAGTAGCCAAAGAAAATACTGGCAATCAAATTTGGTATTTCACAGAGGTAAAGTCTAAGTAAAGATCTTAAAATTCACATAAAGTTTTCCCTCTTTCATCTTGAAACCCATACATTTTAAATTTAAAAATTAACTTTTTAAAAAAAAATTTAACGGGGGCTGGGCGGTGGCGCTGGAGATAAGGTGCCTGCGCTAACCTAGGACGGACCATGGTTCGATCCCCCAGTTCCCCATATGGTCCCCCGGGCCTGCCAGGAGCGACTTCTGAGCGAATAGCCAGGAGTAACCCCTAAGCGTCACTGGGTGTGGCCCAAAAACAACAAAAAAAAAATTTAACATTCAAAATAAAGAAAATTTTGGAATATAGCTTTTTGAGGTTTATATACTTATATGACTTATATGTAATATATATAAATTACTTTGAAAATTAAGGTAACATCGGGGCCGGGCAGTGGCGCTGGAGGTAAGGTGCCTGCCTTGCCTGCGCTAGCCTAGGATGGACCTCGGTTCGATCCCCTGATTTCCCATATGGTCCCCCAAGCCAGGAGCGACTTCTGAGCGCATAGCCAGGAGTAACCCCTGAGCGTCACCAGGTGTGGCCAAAAAAAACAAAAAATAGAAAAAAAAAGAAAATTAAGGTAACAACCAAATAATAGAACAAAAATTATTCAATACTTCATTATTTCATTCCAAAATTTACAAAAATAAACAAAATAAATATCGGTTCAAAAGTATCAATAATTTGTATTTTCACACACACAACCCAGAGACTATTTGGAACAAGTACAGCAACCCCTACCCCATTTTTTGGTCCATCACAGCTTTTTTTAAATTCAAAAAAGTAGGGGCCCGGGAGATAGCATGGAGGTAAGGCGTTTGCCTTTCATGCAAAAGGTCATCGGTTCGAATCCCAGTGCCCCATATGTTCCCCCGCGCCTGCCAGGAGCAATTTCTGAACATGGAGCCAGGAGTAACCCCTGAGCACTGCCGGGTGTGACCCAAAAATCATAAAAAAAAAAATTCAAAAAAGTAATATCAGAAATTGTTTAAAATTTTAACTTTTGGGGCCGGATAGCATGGAGGTAAGGCGTTTGCCTGGCATGCAGGACAGTGGTTTGAATCCCGTCATCCCATATGGTCCCCTGAGCCTGCCAGGAGCGATCTCTGAGCATAGGAGTAACCACTGAGCACCACCAGGTGTGACCCAAAAACAAACAAAAAATAAAAATAAAATAAAATTTTAACTTGTATGTCTTTTAGTGTATTTGCATCCTAAAAATCTTATTTGTACTCAAGTGAATAAATTTCACTGTGATCTAATCTTCTAATACATGATCCCAGGTACCTGTCTATAAATCTAAAATCAAGGATTTCTGATTAAGAGCTCTTCCTAAATGCTATCTTTCTTGTTTAGGCTTTTGGGAGGAATAAAAGATAAGGCAAAATAGAACATTCCTTATAATCCCAACGACTTGTGCACAAAAGAGTTTGCTGGTTTTAATTTTAAATTCAGCAAGCAATTTCTTTTAGGTCAATTTCATGAGAGCATTATGACAACAAGTTATGAGAAAGTTATTAATGATCCTGATATGGAATACCGCAATGTGTATATTCAAATAATTCTTAAAAATTCTTTGAAAATAATATTTTTAACTTGATAACAATATATTTTATTTTTTACTGAGGTAACAAGAATGCTGGTTTTGATTCACTAAATTCAAGTCACAATTCACTATCAGGTCAATAATGGAATTTTGAAAACATTCACTAAGAAATCTTAGAACTATTACATTAGCAAAATTCAGTTGCTTTTTTGTAAAAATTTTTTTCTTAGTTTTTGAGTCAAACCTGTCCTACTCCAGAGATCACTACTGACGGTACTCAGAGGACCATTTAGTGTCCCAGGGATCACGCCTGAATTGGGCATATGCAAGGCAAGCACCTTTCCCTCTGTTCCATCTCTCCAGTCACAGATTTTTTAAAATAAATTCATGAAGCCCTGTTATACTCCCAGAAAAATAAATTATAAACAAAGTTAATTAAGGATGATGATACTAATTATTAGTAGAGCTCTACATGCTCATGAAGTTTGTTAACTTATATATGAAATACATTTAAAGGTTCAAAAAGATAGTACAGTAGATGGTCACATGCCTTGCTTCTGAACAACCTGCATCTAAGCTGCATCATCTGAACACTGTATATCTGAAATGCAATGTGAATAACTTTGCAAAACATTCTAAATAAAACCTTTCTAAAGTGTAGAAATAAACAAAGATAATCATAAATGAATTTTTAAATACTTACCGTTTGTTGCAATGGAGATCATAGATAGGTGTTTTAAACTGAATAGACTTGACCATTTCTCCAGTACGAAGTGAATATAGATCCACACAACAGTAAGGTGGGCTTGTACTAAGAAGAGAGAGAATGTGAAAAGTGAGGCAGGAGGCAAGAGAAATAAAGGCAAAATAATAAATCAGTAGTTTCCCAAAAATGAGGGGAGGGCTAAGTAAAGTCTACTTTTTTTTTTTTTTTTTTTGGTTTTTGGGTCACACCCTGCAGTGCTCAGGGGTTACTCCTGGCTCCATGCTCAGAAATTGCTCCTGGCAGGCACGGGGGACCATATGGGGCACCGGGATTCGAACTGATGACCTTAAAGTCTACTTTTTCTTAATCAAAATCATTTATAAAAATCTTAAACATGGCAGGAGAACAGTATAGATGGTTCTTGCCTTGTACATGGCCAACCAGGGTTTGATCCCCAGAATCCAATATAGTCTCCCAGGCACTACCAAGAATAATCCCTGAGCAGAGAGTTAAGAGTAATCCCTAAGTACTGTCAAGTATGACACAAAAACAAACAAAGAATTTAATTTTTTATTAAGGCATGATTTACACAGTTAATGACACATGATTTACAAAATTATTTATGATTGAGTTTCAGGCATAATATACTAAACATAATCTGAAAGCCCCTTTAACACATTAGCAGTTCTTCTTTAACCATAAAGAAAACATCATATGTCCCAATTTCATTTCAAGAATGCCTCACTGAATAATAAACAAAAAAATGCATATGCTTATCTCAATAAATGCAAAAAACAATTTAATCAATTTAAAACATGAAGTTATATAGAATACTTATTGGGGCTGGAGAGACAGTACAGAGGATACAGCACTTTCCTTGCATAAGGCTGACCTGAAATACAATTTCTGGCAGCCCACATGGTTCCCCAAGGACCAGTAGGAGTTATTCCTGAGTGCAGAGCCAGCACTAAGCACTGAGCATTGCTGGGTATGACTCAAAATACAAGCTAACAAAATCAAGTTTCAGAACATTTGCTTTGCATAAGCGAACCCTTGGATTAATCACAGGCACCAACGACCGCAGTAAGCACTACCATATGAGGCCTCACAACAATAAAACGTTATCTTAAAAAAATTAAAGCTGGGGCAGGGCGGTGGCGCTGGAGGTAAGGTGCCTGCCTTGCCTGCGCTAGCCTAAGACGATCCCCTGGTTTCCTATATGCTTCCCCAAGCCAGGAGCGACTTCTGAGCGCATAGCCAGGAGTAACCCTGAGCGTCACTGGGTGTGGCCCAAAAACAAAAACAAAAAAATTAAAGCTGGGATGGGAGAGATAGAATGGAGGTAAGGCATTTGCCTTGCATGCAGAAGGACAGTGGTTTGAATCCCAGCATCTCATATGATCCCCTGAGCCTGCCAAGAGCAATTTCTGAGCGTAGAGCCAGGAGTAACCCCTAGGCGCTGCTGGGTATGACCCAAAAAAAAACAAGCAAAAATAAATAAATAAAGCTATGGAACCAGAGCAGTGGCGCAAGTGGTAGGGTGTTTGCCTTACACACACTAACATAGAACAACTGGGGTTCGATCTCCCAGAATCCCGTATCATCCCCCAAGCCAGGAGCAATTTCTGAGCGCATAGCCAGGAACAACCCTTAAGCATCACCAGGTGAGGCCCAAAAACAAACAAACAAAAAAGCTACTTATGAGAAACAGTTCACTAATATGATAAAAATATAACAATCTCAGAAGAAATAATAAATAATGAAATACTGGCTTCAGTCCAAGTTCTCCCTTTGACCTGTATTTCACTTGCTTATCTGTCTCTTTTCTTGCTTATTTCCACTCTGAAGCAAATTGTGTTCTCTCTCAAATATGTACTCTCTTCTCCCCCCTCACATCTTTTTAAATAAGCTTCGATAAAAACAAGAATTTTACCCTAAAATAATTAACTAGATAAGAATACTCATTATCACATGATTTTTCTTGAACATAGGAATATCATGTGTATAAAAAGTAAAGTACTCAGGCCCGGAGAGATAGCACAGCGGCGTTTGCCTTGAAAGCAGCCGATCCAGGACCAAAGGTGGTTGGTTCGAATCCCGGTGTCCCATATGGTCCCCTGTGCCTGCCACGAGCTATTTCTGTGCAGACAGCCAGGAGTAACCCCTAAGTACCGCCAGGTGTGGCCCAAAAACCAAAAACAAAACAAAACAAAAAAAAAGTAAAGAACTCAGGGGCCAGAGAGGTGGTACTAGAGGTAAGGTGTCTGCCTTGCAAGCACTAGCCAAGGAAGGACCACAGTGGTCTCCCCAAGCCAGGGCAATTTCTGAGCACTTAACCAGGAGTAACCCCTAAGCATCAAATGGGTGTGGCCCGAGAAACCAAAAAAAAAAAAAAGAGTAAAGAACTCAGTCCTATGCTAAGTTCCTTTCCACAAGGAAAGTCCCTTTTCCTTTCTCCTCTACTTTTTTTTTTTTTTTTTTTGTAGTTTTTTGGTCACACCCAGCAGCGCTCAGCGCTCAGGGGTTACTCCTGGCTCCATGCTCAGAAATTGCTCTTGGCAGGTACGGGGGACCATATGGGGCACCGGGTTTCGAACCGATGACCTTCTGCATGAAAGGCAAACGCCTTACCTCCACGCTATCTCCCGGGTCCCTCTCCTCTACTTTCCAATAAACTTTTCCATCTTCTAAAAAAAGTAAAGAAAAGAAACAAAGGGGTCAGAACAAATAACACAGCAGGTAGGATGCTTACCCTAGCAGGTAGGATGCTTGCCCTGCACATTGCTAACACAGGTTTCATCCTCAACATCCCATCTAGTATTCTACTTGAGCACTGTCAGGCATAATTTTTCAGTACAGAGCCAGGAGTAATCCCTAAGCATCACTGAGCATGTTTTTTAAAAAAAAAAAAAAGGAAAGAAACTGAATAAATAACTAATTACAAAAAGTAAATTATTATTTATTGAAAATCTGGTAGTCTGGGGCCAGAGCGATAGCACAGTGGCAAAGTGTTTGTCTTGCATGTGACCAACACAGAATGGAAGTAGTTCAAATCCCAGCACCCCTTGTGCTGCCAGGGGTGATTTCTGAGCACAGAGCCATGAGTATCCCCTGAGCATCACCTGGTATGAGCCAAAAACCAAAAAGAAAAAAAAATCTGGCAGTATAATTAAAAAACGCAATGGCTATGAAATAAACATGTAGGTAACATTATATTATAAAGGCAAAAACACAGACTAAAGTATGGATTAACCAAGGTCACCAAATACAATATTATATCCAATAACATACATGTCTTTACAAATTAAAGCTACTCAAAATTCTACGAGAAATGAAATTTCTTTCTAAAACGTGGAGTCAGAAGATAAAACTGTGTGTAAGGTGCTTGCCTTGCATGCAGCACACTCAGATTTGATCCCTGGCATCTCATACAGTCTGCTGGACCTTCCAGAAGTGATTCCTGGTTCATAAAGCCAAGAATAACCCAAGTATTGCTGGATGTGGCTCAAAAACAAAAACTACTTGTGCATGCATTCAATACGTTAAGAGTTAGACTGCAAGGAATACTAATTAAGACATAATGTTCTTAGTAAAAGAACAGATAGAAATCTGTGCTTACAGTATGACAGAAAAAAATAAACCAATTCTAATAAAGGAAATGAATAAATCAATACAATAATAAATTCATTTCAATAAAAATTGAGTAAGCAATATAAAAGAAAGTAAAGCATAGTTTTTGAGTACCAATGAATTAAAAAAGAAACAAATTATAAAGGTAAACAATATAAAGGTATACCTACTTTATCAAATGGTTAAAGAGAGTATAAAAGTAATCTTTCAACTTATGAGGACAGAAATATATATCCCAAAAACAAAACTAAAATTGACCACAAAAGGAAGCGAGACATATTTTCTTATATTCTATAACTTTTAATCCCATGAATATGTATTTTTAAAAAAATTACAAACAAGGGCTGGAATGTGGCTCAGTGTATAGAAACTCCTTGTGCATAAGTACAAGCATTTGATAAGATTAAGCACCTGATCAAGATAAAAATTGTCAACAAGATGGGAATGAAAGGAACTTTTCACAATAATCAAGGCCATTTACCAAAAGTCCATGGCAAGTATTATAATCAATGAAAACTAACAGACTTTTCTCTAAAATCTTGCATAAGTCAAGGCTGTCCCCTCTAGCCACTCCTATTCAACATAGTACTAGAAGTACTTGCCATAACACTCAGGCAAGAAAAAGATATCAAGGGCATCCACATAGGAAAGGAAGAAGTCAAGCTCTCATTGTTTGCAGATAATATACTATATTTAGGAAATCCTAAAGACTCTACCAAAAATCTTCTAGAAACAATGGATTTGCATAGCAATGTGACAGGATACTAAATTAACATACAAAAATCAGTGGCCTTCTTACACACAAATAATGGTAGAAAAGAAAAGATGCAAAAAAATCTCATTCACAACAGAACCACAGAAATTAAAAAAACACTATACACAAAAGTCAAATCCAAATGGATTAAAGACCCTGATATCAGACCTGAAATTTAAGGCATATAGAAGAAAACATAGGCAAAACATTCCATCACACTCAGACTAAAGGCATCTTCTGGGAGGAAACAGCACTACCTAAATAAGTGGAAGCAGAGATAAACAAGTGAGACTACATTAAAATGAGAAGCTTCCGCACTTCAAAGAAAACATGACGTGGATACAAAAGTCACCCACAAAATGGGAAAAACTATTCACCCAACATCTATCAGATAAGGGCTAATATCTAAGATATACAAGGTACTGACAGAACTTAAAGAAAAAAAATCTAATCTCATCCAAAAATGAGAAAAAAACGAACTGACATTTCCTCAAAGAAGAAATACAGATGGCCAAAAGACACATGAAAAAAAGGCTCCACATCAATGATCATCAGGGAGATGTAAATTAAAATAACAATAAGGTATCATCTCATCACAGAGACTGGCACACATCACAAAGAACAAGAGCAACCAATGCTGGTATGGATGTGGGGAGAAACTCATTTACTGCTAGTGAGAATATCATCTAGTCCTTTCAGAAAAACAATATTGATGTTCCTCAAAATTCTGGAAATTGAACTACCATATGATTCATCAATATCACTCCTAGGACTATACCCTAGGAACACAAAAAAATACAAAAATGCCCTCTGCACTCTTATTTTCATTGTAGCAATGTTTACAATAGCAAGAATCCGGAAATAAATCAGATGCCGGACAACAGATGAGTTAGCTAATGAAACTGTGGTACATCTACATAATGGAATACTCTGTAGCTGTTAGGAAAAATGAAGTCATGAAATTTGCCTATACATGGATGGGCATGAAGACTATGATGCTGCGTGAAAGGAGTCAGAGGGAGAAAGATAGACTCAAAATAGTCTCACTCATCTGTAAGATATGAGAATAAAAATCAATATGATAATAATAACCAGAGGCAATATAAATGAGGACCAAATTTATCATAAGCCAATGATATAAAGCTTACTAGAAAGAGTGGTGACTACAGTTAGAGAAATAACTGTACTAACAGCTACTGTGCTGGTCCAGAAGATAGGGGAAGAGAAGGGTAATGGGGAACATTGGTGACAGGAAAGTTGCACTGGTGAAGGGGGTTGTACATGCAATAATTGAAAACCAACTATAAATAATGTTGTAACTACAGTGCTCAAATAAAGAAATTATTTAAAATATTTAAATTATTATTAAAAATATTTCTTTCTGGGGGCCGGGCGGTGGCGCTGGAGATAAGGTGCCTGCGCTAACCTAGGACGGACCACGGTTCGATCCCCAGGTTCCCCATATGGTCCCCTGTGCCTGTCAGGAGCGACTTCTGAGCGCATAGCCAGGAGTAACCCCTGAGCGTCACCGGGTGTGGCCCAAAAACCAAAAAAAAAAAAGGAAAAAAAATGTCTTTCCTGGCAAGATCAGCATCTTAAACGTGTAGGTTTTAATCTTTAACTAATTTAGGCAATTTTCATTTGTTATTCCTAAAATATTCTTGCAAGTAGTGCATTTGGTTTTTGGGCCACAAGCTGTGATGTTTAGGGGTTATTAAGCGTATCTGTATCTTGGCTAAGCGCTCAGAAATCGCTCCTGGCTTGGGGGACCATGTGGGACGCTGGGAACCCAATGGCTGTCTGTTCTAAGTCAGCTGCATTCAAGGCAAACACCCTACCTCTGCGCCACCGCTATGGCCCCTGCATTCCTTTTTTAAATTCTTTTTTCCTTTGTGTTTATGATTTATGGTGTGCTGAGGATTAAACTAAGGTCTTCACATAAGCAAAGTATTCACTTTACCAGTGGGATAAATTCCTATCCCCAAAAGCTAATTTATTAAATAAGAAAAAAAAATCTTTCACATAGGAATAAATTGAAATTCAGATCTTTCAACATTAAAATCTCTTTTCACTGAGGGCCAGAGAGATAATAAAGTAAGGTGCTTGCCCACCATGCACTGGACCTGGGTTCCATCCTGAAACCCTATATAGTCCCCCCAAAACTCCCAAGAATAATTCCTGAGCATAGAGTCAGCATAAGACCTGAGCACTAGTAGGTGTAACCCAAAAATAAAAAAGAATTTTTTTTACTTGGGTGTCACTCCCTCCAATGTTCCTAGAATAATACAATGCCTGTAATTGAACCTGGGACTCCCACATATTAAGCATATATTTGAGTCCTTTAAGCTACTAGACAGGCTCAAACTTTCAGCTTTCAATACAAACATTAAAAAATCCAAAGCAAGCACATTATTGTAAGAAATATATTTTTAAAAATAAGGTTTGCATCTTACTCTTTCAAGAATAAGAAAGCATTCTTGTCACTCAGTAACATCACATTTAAATGGTCATACTATTTTAAAAGACACTTCAACAAGGAAAACAGAGAGACAATAATTAATACATTAAAATATATTCAGGAGCCCGGGAGATAGCATGAAGGTAAGGCGTTTGCCTTTCATGCAAAAGGTCATCAGTTCAAATCCCAGTGCCCCATATGGTCCCCCGTGCCTGCCAGGAGCAATTTCTGAGCATGGAGCCAGGAATAACCCCTGAGCACTGCCCGGTGTGACCCAAAAACTAAAAAAAAAATATATATATATATATATATATATATATATATATATATATATATTCAATATTACAAACCACTGACGAATCAAATTAAAACCACTAATGAATAATCCTATACTCACAGAATCACTAATTTTGTTTTGTGTTTTGTTTGTTTTGGGCCACAGCTGGTGACACTCAGGGGTTACTCCTGGCTATACATTCAGAAATAACTTCTGGCTTGGGGACCATATGGTACACTGGGGATCAAACCTGGGTCCGTCCTGGGTCAGCTGCGTGCAAGGCAAACGCTCTACTGCTGTGTTACCGTTCCAGCCCAGAATCACTAAAATTTAAAGGACTGCTTGCTAATATAGAATGCGAACCACCTGAAACTCTCATAGTACAACTGTAAGGAACATAAAATATTGCAGTCACTCTGATCATTTTAGTAGCTTTTTCTAAATAAATATCCGTTTATCCTATGACATGCCTATTTGTTGTTTATAATAATTAAGTGCCAAGCAACTGATGGATGGATGTACTGTGAAATAGAGAAACCTGTGGGAAAGGAGAGAGATTAAGCACATCTGCAACAAAAGCGTATCTCGAAACCATTATGAGGGAATGGGGTAGACTAGAGAATAAGAAAGGAAGAGAAGCAGGGAAGATGAGTATTAAAAGTCTACATACTACAGACATTCAATTAAAAAAAAATTTTAGAAGAAGAAGCAATGCTAAGCAGTGCAAAATGACATGAAAAAATTTAGGGGTAAAAATGCCCTGCATCTTGATCACGTCAATTATATACAACTGTATGTGCTGACAGAAATGAAAGTAAGGAAAAGGCTAGTAAAAACCTGAAATTCAATATCTAAAACTGACACAGGCAAAAATTCCTTTCTTAATGTTCTCAACTAATTAATTCAGTTTTCTGCTGAGAAGCTGAGTTAATAATGAATGAAATCAAACATTTATTTTAGACCAATAGGGAGAGGAGGAAAAACAGCTTGTCACCTTCAATTAGCAGCTCATTATAGCTCTCATACCCTAAAAACTTGAATTCTGATCATTTTGCTGGCCTCCTATACAATGTCCCAAGTGAGATTCTTCCTGCAGAAAGCTTTCAATAGAAACAGACAAAACAAACCATACAAAGACTCAGTTTAGAGTCGACTGAAAAGATTCAATAAAACTAAACTGTTTTATGGGGTATGGTGGGAAACTCATATAGAATGTCTAGTAGAAAAATATAATTCCTTAAATGTTCCAAAGTCACACACTCATAAAAACATTACCTTTTCTATCAATCACACAGATGTGTACACGCCTGGCATAGCCTTTTGTTCTCTATTTTCTCTTTCTAAAAAGCCTTGACAATTTCTGTGTAACATAACAAAACAATCTTCATTTTCCTCATGGGTAAACTGATGAGAAATTTTCCATACCATCAGAAGTATGTGTGTCACATAATATAAAGGACATGTGTTATGCTAAAACAGAGACATAAAACAAGCTTTCGCATTGTACTCTAGTCTACACCTAATAATACCATCATATGTGAAATACAGGCACACCCTCCATTCTATTACACAGCTCAACAGATTCATACTTTTTACAGATTGGTAGTTAATATTTTTAAAAGTCATAATTTCTAGATAAATATAATATGTTAAGGGAGTAAATTACACAAAAGGCTGGGAGCAAAATATATAACTCATCTAAATCTATTTCAAATACCATAGATAATATAAAAAGCAGAAGTAATGTGATTTATATATCAAATGGTGTTTAAATAACTCTAACATGTTCAGGCACCTGTGTCTTTCCTATATATGTGTGTGTGGTTTGCATTAAGATACAATGTTATGTTTACATTATACTTTATACGTTTTCTGATACATATAAAAATGTACAATTTTTCTTCATTGTTATTTTCTTTACCCAAGCCACTTTATACAAAGTAATGGGAAAAGTGATAAAAGGTTTTGTTTAAAAAAATTTATTTCCTACTCTACATTTGACCTATCTTCATAAAAAAAATAGTTAATAGGCTATTATTTACGAAGGGGGAAATTTTCCTATAGCAAAAGGTATAAATTTATATAATTAATTCACTACAATGAAGAAAGATAAAATACAACTATTTGAACCATGAGTTTTTAAAAGTCATCATTATTAAAATTGAGACAAAATAATCATAAGCTATAAACAAAATAGTTCACTTGTATTTCTCAAAAGGAGAATTATTAAAAATACTACAAATATAAAAAATAAACAAGCTTAGTTCTATTTAAATGCCATGTTTATTTTTAGCCTTTACTTTCTCAGTAATCTGTCATATTTCATATCATTTTTGTTTTCAGTTCACAACAAAACTAAGCGGAAACTTCCTATATGCCACCTGTACCCTGACCTTTTATATTTTTATGGGCCATACCCAGTTGCAATCAGGGGTTACTCCTAGCTTTGCACTCAGAAACCATACTGGCAGGCTTGGGGGACCATATGGGATGCCGGGGATCAAACCCAGGTTGACTGCATACAAGGCAAATGCCCTACCTGCTGTACTATGCTCAGGTCTCACTGCCTGTCCTATTTATACATAATCTTCAATTATCAATTTCTCCCATCACAGGATAAGGAATGAGACAATCAATGAGATCTCATTGATATAGCATAACCATCAAACACTCACAATTTACACTATGCTTCACACTTCATTCATATACCCTATGACTTCAGAGATTTATAACAACACATATTTAATATTACAGTAGCACATCTAATAGTTTCACCACCCTAAAAGTTCTGGATGCTCTTCACTGACACACTAAGTTCACCAGCCAAGACATGGAGACATAGAGATGAATGAAAAAAAATTGTGTGTACCTACACACACACACACACACACACACACAAAACACACACTCAATGGAATACTATGTAGCCTTAAGAAAGAAAAAAATCATGCAATTTGCAGCACTATGAATGAAATTAGAGGGTATCATGGTTGAATGATGTCGGTCAGAAAGAAAAAAAATACATTTATAAGTTACACACCAAGATATCAACAAAAAGTCAAAGGAAACGCAACAGGAGAATTGATCTACATGTACAGCTGAGTTGGTAGGAAAGAGAAAGAGGGTTCCTTGGGGGACTGGAGATGGATCCACAGGTAATGGGTGTGGTACTGGAATTATATAGGTGAAAAAACATTATTAAACAGTATTGGAATCCACAGATTTAAATCAATTAAAAATTACCCTGAGGGTAGGAATGGTAGCATAGTGGTAGGGCATTTGCCTTGCATGCGGCTGACCCAGGATGAAAGCAGGTTCGATCCCCAGCATACCATATGGTTTCCTGAGCCTGCCAGTAGATATTTTTGAGCACAGAGCCAGGAGTAACCCCTGAGCACTGCTTGTGTTACTCAAAACAAAAGAACAAAAATTTAACCTGGCATAGTCTGCCTGTCCATATCTCTGCCCTTAATTGAGGCACTTCAATTACCTGTTTTGTGGGGGAAAGGAACACACAAGACAATCCTAGTCCTGTACTCATGGCTCACTCCTGACACTACTCAGGGAACAATATATAGTGTCATGACCAATCTAGGGAGTCAGCAATATGCAAGGCAAATGCCTCATCCACTGTATTATTTTCTTCTTCCTTCTCTTCCCCCTTCTTTTTCTTGTTCTCCTCTTCTTCCTTCTCTTCTTCCTCCTCCCATAATCTAGATTCACCAGAGTTTATTAATCCAATGACCTACTGAAGGACATTTTTGCTTCTATGTACCAGCAATCAGGAACAATGCTTCTATAAAATAAACTTATGTAACTCTGGTCAACTTAATTTGATGCAAATACATACAGAAACAATTCTACCCTTGGAGTTTCAGAGTATTGGAATATATAACAAAAGAAACTCTTCAAGTCTGTAGCATTGGTTCCAGCAGGTCAAGTTACCTATTTCTAACCTTACAACTGTGTGAGCAACTCCTCAAAATGTGTGTGTTTGATGTGTATTATGCAAACAGAGGAACAGAATAAGCTATTCAGTAAGCATGTATAAAGATGGGTGCTTGCTCAACAGGGAACTTGATGTACAGTAGGATTGCAACTCTGTCTCTGATGGATCCTTTAATGATGTACAATATGAAAGGGAAGACTAAGGCAGAGTTTCAGGGAGCATTAAGAATTTGCAATTCGGGGCCCGGGAGATAGCATGGAGGTAAGGCGTTTGCCTTTCATGCAAAAGGTCATCAGTTCGAATCCCGGTGCCCCATATGGTCCCCGTGTCTGCCAGGGGCGATTTCTGAGCATGGAGCCAGAAGTAACCCCTGAGCACTGCCGGGTGTGACCCAAAAACCAAAAACCAAAAACCAAAAAAAAAAAAAAAAAAAAATT
>PVKC010020800.1:0-18560 GCA_004027635.1 Crocidura indochinensis
GGGGGCGGGAGGGGGGGAGGGGGGCATCCCGCTATCTCTGGAGTGACCCCAATGTCCCCTCCCTATGTAGGATTGCAGGCTGGGAAGTCCTGACTACAGTGTTGGAAGGTGGTATTTGCCCCCTCAATGCCCCCCCCAACCCTTCCCCAGCCAAGACATACTCTCTGCTCCACCACTCTAGGTCATACCCCATGAATCTAAGAGCTCAGTGGCCATCAGTAGCCCCCAGCAGTGGACAACTGCACCCTCCTGATCTCAGTCTTACTGATCCCTGGCCTTCCTCATTCTTGCTCAGTCTGGACACCAGTGTGGAGGACCTGGGGCTATCTTAACCTCTGGGGTGCAACTTCTGTGTGGAAAATAAATTCCAGGAGCAGAGGGGGGAAGGGCAGTCCCCAGACCTGTTAGGCACTCACTGTGTGAGTTTCTAGAGGCCACTCTCTGTTCATAAAATGATAAACTATCTCCCAATACCTTTTGTGGGAGTTGCCAATACCCATTAGAAATGACATGGGTGGTACCCAGACATTGTGTTGCATCAGTGGCTCCTGCAGGAAAAGGATGGGCTGAGCTGACTGGGCTGGTGAGATGTCACAACTGGTGGGAGAATGGGGAGGAGGGAGAAGACGACATGCTAGCCAGGTGGAAACCGGAGCTAGAGCTTTGTACGTGGTTCGATTACAGCACAGACAGTACAGCCATGCAAAGACACCACAAGCTGGCCTCAGGCTGTGGGTGAAACCCAACAGAAACTCGGCACCTGAACAGCCCGGCACAGTGCCACAAAGACTCGAAGATCCTGGCCTGCCTTGTGTTCTTGGCCCCCATTCGGTGCCATAGAGACTTGGGGATCCACAGTCTTCGTCGAGCTCCTGGACCTGTTGGAGGTCTCAGTGCCAGAGCAGTATCATAAACCTGGAGGGTGTTTCTGTAGCAGGGCTAGGAAACAGGTGGTTCCCTTAGTTCCAGCTCCTGCACTAGGAAAGCCAGTCAGGTCTTAGTACTGGGCCTCTGCCCAGGGCCACCAGAGAGCACCCCCCCAACCCTGAGGGCAGGAAGTCATTTATTCAGACACATGGTTAAAACCAGGGGATTAACCCCAGCCATAGTATTACCCATGACTGGGTAAGGTAGGGGAGGGGGGCAGAGAGAAAGAGAGAGGAGAGGAGAAGAGAAGAGAGGTGAGAAGAGAGATGAGAGAGGGGAAAGAGATAGGAAAGAGATAGAAAGGAGAGGAGAGGAGAGAGAGGTGAGAGGAGAGAAGGGAGAGAGAGATAGGAGAAAGAGGAGAGGAGAGAGGTGAGAAGAGAGATGAGGAGATGAGAGAGGGGAAAGAGATAGAGAAAGAGAGGAGAGGAGAGAGAGGGGGAGAGGGAAAGGGAGAGAAAGGGAGAGAGAGAGAGAGAGAGAGAGAGAAGAGAAAGAGAGAGAGTGTGTAACAGCAGCAGATAGGGTGTTTGCTTTGCATACGGCCAAGCTGATTTTTATTTCTGGCATCACATATAGTCCCCTAACCCCCCACTAGGAGTAGTTCCTGAGGGCAAAGCTAGGAGTAACACAGAGCACTGGTAGGTGTAGTCCCAAACATTTTTGTTTTGTTTTGCCACACTCAGTGATGCTCAGGAATTACTCCTGGCTCTGCACTCAGCAATTACTCCTAGTGGTGGTGTTGAAGCACCATATGGGATGCTGGGGAGTGAATCCAGATTGATTGTGCGCAAAGCAAAGGTTCTACCTGCTGTATGTACTACCTCTCCAGCTTCTACCTGTTCCAATCTTAACTTTTTTACAGCTCTGGATATAAAACACATCTGAGGGAGTCGGTCTACCACTGAGCTTATTCTGACTCCCTTGCTTCCAGTAAAATGAATAAAGAATGATGCCAGAGCAATAAATAGCAGTGAGTAGGAAGCTTGATTTGTACACGACTGCCTGGGTTTGATCCTGGCATCCTATTTGGCCCCCAAGCCTACCAGGAGGAGTGAAGTCTGAGTGCAGAGCCAGGAGTAACTCTGCATGCCGCTGGGTAGTATCTCCTCCCAAAAAAGAAAGGATCAAATAGGTGGGTGTCTAGCAAATGCCTTAAGAATGCTTGTCAGCTCAGTGCTTCCTCCTGGTTCTGAGCTCAGGGATTACTCCTGGCAGGGATTGGGGGACCATATGGGGTCCCTAGGAACCTGGATCCTCTCTGGGTAAACCAAGTGCCCTAACCGCTATACTATGTAGCCCAGGGCCCATACTTTGGAATTCATAAACTTTTTCTTTCCCTCTTTTTGTTTATACTTCCCAGTCCCCCATGAAAGCACATCTTTCTGACATGGAGAAAATCACCATGTTTGGGGCAAGCTGGAGGAGTGATAGTCTGGATTCTATTCTGATTTCTTTTGCCCAGGCTTGTTACCCACCATCGCCTGGATCCGATTACTCCTCCCTGGGCCCCAACTTGAATCAGAACCAACTGATGACTCTGACTTAGGCTGTGTCACTATATGGAGTTTCACATAACTTCCGGGAACCTCATTTCCTCATCTAGATTTTTGTTGTTGTTTTTGGGACACATTTAGGGGTGCTTGGGGGTTACTCCTGGCTTGAGGGACCATATGGGATGCTGGGGATTGAACCCAGGACTGTCCTGGGTTGGCTGCATGCAAGGCAAACACCTTACCACTGTGCTATTACTCCGGCCCATTTCCTCATCAACTGGGGAATGAATGTGTAAGCCAAGGAGAAAGCCCTGGGAGCTTTCAGGGAACATGATCTTGGGAAACCTCAGTTTCAGATCTTTGATTGGTGACAGTGAATCCTGCTGTGCTGAGCCCAAATAAGTGAGTATTACCATGAGGATGGAAGCAGACCCTCATGGAGACATCTACTTGGCAGGTGTGGGGTGCAAATGTCCCCCTCCACCTATGGCAGCTCATCCCAGCCCAGAGCTGCCATTCCTGCATCCCTGTCACAGACACTCCACGCCATGCCATACCATGCGGATACTGGCCCTGCCTACCTTGCTGGGTTCAGCCTCGTCCATCAGGACACCCGTCATGATGACAGCCTCATCCAGCGAGTAAAGCAGCCCCTCCACGAAGTGGTTCTCGGGTCGCTGGGACTCGCGTGTGAAGTGCTCGCAGATCTTCTCCAGGCCCCGTACGGGCGTCAACCGCAGCTGGACGTATTTCTTGGCGGGGATGATGCGAATCTCGGCAGCTACCAGGAAGCCCAGGGTGCCACAGGACCAGGGCACGGCGTAGAACAGGTCTGAGTTTTCTGACTATGGATGGATTGACACACGCTGAGACCCTCCCTGAACATTGGGGTCCCAGCTGTGTTCCCGTCATCAATGCTGGCCTGTCCCATCCCGACCCACATCCTGGATGTTGGCAGGAGGCGATTTCTGGGAATCCTCTCTCAGAGATGCCTCCATGTGCTGTCTGACCCAACTGTCTTGTCAGGGAGCTGAGATGGCTTTCCTTCCTATACCACCACTAAACAGACCTCAGGAAGAGCCCAGGGCCTACTGCCTCAGAACCACATGGAGCGGTAAAGGCACAGGACACGGAAACATCCCCTCTGGGCCCAAACCCCCAGGTGACAGTGCCCCTTCCTGTCCATGGTGCCCACCCCCCTGCCCTTCATAGAGCAGGTGAGAACAGTGTGGCTTCTCCAGGGTTAAAAGACAAGACAGGGAGTGGGCCAGAGAGGCTCAGAAGGGACTGGTTTAAGTGGGGCAGAGCAAGGTGTCGAAAAGACAAGGAGTCTCTGGAACAATAAAAGTGTCCCTCAAGTACATGCCAGTCAGGAGGCAGCATCATGACCAGTAGGGTCATGGGACCTTACTGGAACCAGATAAGAGGCCTGGCATCTCTCAGCTGCCTGCTGCCGCACAGGCTGGATTTAGAGCCCAGGCGAGGTGGAGGAAAAGGCACTGAACTGATGCGAAAACTTAGAGGAGCCCTGTGTTCACATCCAGAGTCCTCTCTGTACTCTCTTATCCACGAGGCCAACTTTGGGGCTTTCTGAACTCAGCCTGTCCTTTTCCTAGAACCGTCAGGCAAGACCCATACTTGCTCCAAGGTCCATCCTGCCTGCTGGTTAGGGTACAAAGCCCTAAACTGTCTGCAGCCTACAGTGGGCTGCAGA
The DNA here is from genome assembly GCA_004027635.1 of Crocidura indochinensis. Lineage (NCBI taxonomy): Eukaryota > Metazoa > Chordata > Mammalia > Eulipotyphla > Soricidae > Crocidura > Crocidura indochinensis. Next base: position 4,138 of record PVKC010020800.1, read on the forward strand.
ACTGTGACTCCTCCAAAGCAATTTCTCTTAATTCCTACCTAGTTCAGGGTCCCCAAATTATTCTATATAATTCCCTGGGTTTTTTTTTTTTTTTTTTGGTTTGTTTGTTTGTTTTTGGTTTTTGGGTCATACCTGGTGGTGCTCAGGAGTTACTCCTGGCTCTGTGCTCAGAAGTCACTCCTAGCAGGCTCGGGGGACTATATGGGATGCGGGATTTGAACCAGGGTCTGTCTTGTGTTGGTCGTGTGCAAGGTAAATGCCTTACCGCTGTGCTATCACTCCAGCCTCTACCTCCCCATTTTTAGAAATAAAATTCTCATTATTCCTTCCCCCTAAAATCTATTATCTTTAAGCGAAACAACAGGAAATGTCCCTCAATTGTACCCAAAGCCCCACTGTCTTTTTGGACAGAACCAAGATCAACCCCACCCTGACCTACCCCCATACCCAAACCCTAAACTCACGGGTGTGCAGCGCACGAAGCTGCCATCAGCCAGGACCAACTCATAGGCTGTGCAGATGTGCTGGAAAAGGCCGTACTTGTGGGACGAAGACTCGATGCCGGTGCCCATGATCAAACCCCCTGCAGAGACACAGACCAGCTGAGCTGGAGTATGGAACATGTGGGGAAGAGGCATGTTGCGGGGGCTGCCAGAAACTAGACTGTACGAGCAGGACCATCCCACCTCTAGGGGTCTGGGGAGCAAGAGAGAAAGAGGGGCCTTTCTCTCAGATGGGTGTCTGATGAGTGGGAGACCCCATCGGTGGTCTCCTACTTTGTCTGCTGGTCTGATGCCATCTAGAAATCTATGTGTCTTTGTTTTCACAGGGAGCTCAGAGGACTGAGCTCATGCTTTGCATGCAGATACCCTGAGTCAGTTCCCAACAATGCACAGTTCCCTTATAACTGCAGCCCCAAGCCTTGAGTAGCTCCTAGACACTATCAGGTATTGACTAAAGACAGACACACACATAGAAGGACTGACTGATTGACAAACCGGCAGACAGACAGACAGACAGACAGACAGACACACACACACACACACACACACACACACACACGAGGGGGGGGCAGAGCAATAAGACAGTGGACAGTGTAGGGATACTGCCTTACACATGGCCAACTGGCGTTTGATCCCCAGCATCCTATATGGTCCCCTAAGCCTGCCATGAGTGATCACCCGAGTAAGTCCTGAGCTCTGCAGAGTGTGGTCCCTCAAACTAAAAATAGTAAAGAAAACAGGGTGGCTATGTATGGTAGTTGGAAGAGACAGTAGAAAGAAACAATTGGAAGAAATATAGCAATTGGACTTGGACATGCCCCTTGGATAACCCTCACTTGGCAGCTGGACTTAAGACACGACCCTTGGATACCCCTACTGTAATGACTGTTGAACCTGGACAAGCCTCTGGACATAGCCCTTGGACACATCCCCTCGTCATGCTGATTTAAGAGGACAAACTTGGACAGTTGAAGGGGGCCACAAAATAGAGACAGAGCAATGCCTCCTGGCTCACAAAGGGCCAGAAAGAAGGCATTGGAGAAATGCTGTCTGCTTTGTAACTATTCACTTTATATCTTCTTTGAACCCGGACCTTCCCCCCATCCCTGCCAACTCCTGTCAATGAATTTCATCTAATTCCCCCTCCCCCCTGGAACCCTTGGGCAGCAGCAGTAGGCCTCAAGCCTCAAGACACCAGGAGGAATAAAAGATGCACTTAGTTTCTTCTCTTCCCTCTCTCTCAGTTCCTGGTGGGTGATCACTACAAGTGGCTTGAGGCCCCACCCAGCTGCGAATACCAGGCCCCTCGGAGCCTTGCAGCCCTGTAGTCCTGGCAGACTGGGCCCCTTGGGTTTCTGCAACTGTGTCCTATGGGATCAGCAAAGGATCTAGACCACTTCCCTTAAGGAATAAAAAATTTAGGAATAAAGAATTCTCTGGAAGCACAGAGGGACCAGCATGTTCTGAGGGCAGAACTGGAGCAAAGCAAAAAACAAAACAAAACAAAAAACAAAACAAAAAAACAAAAGGATAATGGCCGGAGCCACAATTCACAGGGGGAAGGCAGGAAATGAGCACCCCTCTTGTTGGAGCAGGGTGGCAAAAGGCGGGGTGGGGGAGTGTCCAGATGCCCCAACACTAGACTTGGGGCTGTGTGTTCTCACCTACTGTGAGGTCATCCAGCTCGGGCACCACAGGGAGGGTCCAGCCGATGGAGGTCAGCAGGGCAGTCACCTGACCCATGGTCACCAGGGGCTCCACGCGGATGATCTATTGACATGAAAGGAAAGATGTGGGTAATAGGGGGTTTCTTCGAGCCACTTATTTTTGACACCAAATATCTTTGCAGCAGAGAGCCAGGGCATAGGGAAAGGACAGAAACTCAAAAGTACTCAAGTCATGCCCTGGTGGAATCTTCTGTACCCAGAGTTTTCCCCAGAAACCTCTCCCAAGCCAATGCACAACCTTGTGCAAGCCTCTACAACCTTTCCTAGGAGATTTCACTGCCTTTCCTGACAGCCAACGTGATTTCTTACCTGGGCTTGCCAGAGTCTATCACGACATGCAAGATTACTGGAGGAGATGGGACAGACACAGGAGGACCTTTTCTGAGGGGTAAACAGGTACCAGTGCCCCAGGTTGAGATAAGCAGGAGGAAGCCTGTTCCCAGAAGCTAGACAGGAAACCCTCAGCAGAGTGAATGGACACAGCACAGTGTGCTATGAACTTTCCGGAACCCCATCAATAAGCACCCCAAGTTAAAATACTTCAACTAAAAACATCAAGACCCAATAAGACCTAATTTTCCCAGTAACTCAGTTGTGTCAGAACAATGCCAAGACCTCCAGGAATACATCATCTAGCAGTCAACAAGGTACACAGGGGCCAGAGAGATAGAATGGAGGCAGGGCATTGGCCTTACATGCAGAAAGATGGTGGTTCGAATCCCGGCATCCCTTATGGTCCCCCAAGCCTGCTAGGAGCGATTTCTGAGCGTAGAGCCAGGAGTAATCCCTGAGCGCTGCTGGGTGTGACCCAAAAAAACAAATAAACAAGCAAAAAAAAACAAGATACACAGTGTGGAAGGGCCAATGAGTGTTTACCCATATATAGAAGCAGGAACAATTCAATCTCTAACAAGGAAAAAAAATCCAATCAGCCTTGATAAAACAGACCTAGTAATCAGCAGATATTAAAATTAGCATGTAAGGGCACAAAACAGAAAGTTATGTAGAAGGGCCGAGGAGATGATTCAAAGGGGTGAGCACATGCTCTCCATGCAGGAGCCTTGGGTTTGATCCCTAGCACTGCATGGTCTGCTGAGTTCACTGTTGGGAGTAATTCCTGAGCACTGCCCATGTGGCTTAAAAAAAAAGAAGAAAAAAGAAAAAAGGACAAAAGGGAAGGAGTGGGAGGGAGATAGTGACTTACAGAAAGTTGAGCAAATATATTAAAAGATGGTTTAAAAAAACAAAAGACCCATAGATCAAACGACTAGAAATAAAGAGTCTGGTATGAAATATATTCTGGCAAGGACTGATGGTAAATTAAGACGAAATAAAAGTGTGTGAATGTGAATGCAAAGCAGTAGAAACAGGGAAAAAAAAAACAAAAATGAACAAACAGCACATCAGTGAGCTGAGCTTTGTAAAAACCTCACACGTGAGGCCTAAGATGTGATGAACAACAATCCCAAAGAACAGAAAAAACCAAACAAAAAACAAACAAAAAAATAAACAGTGGAGAATCTAAGACTTCAAGTTTCCCAGATCTGATGGGAGTTATATAGAATCCTAAGGATTCTGGGGCAATTAATTCTGGAGTTACCTCACCTCAGTTTGAGGTACATGTTTTCTCTTCCATTACCTTACAGGCCTCGCTCTCTCATCTCTCCTCTCTCTCTCTCTCTCTCTCTCTCTCTCTCTCTCTCTCTCTCTCTCTCTCTCTCTCTCTCTCTCTCTCTCTCTCTCTCACTCTCTTGGATCCTCTATGAATACACACACTCTCTTTTTCTCCCTAAATAAAATGAGTGTGCTTCACTAAAAACAAGATTATGAAGAAAAAGACATCAAAACATATGATATAATGAATCCAATCTTAAAAGCATTCAGAGGGGAAAAAGTCAAGTCTTATACAGAAAAGCATTAATAAGAATGCAAGAGTGGTTGGTAATGATGCATGCAAATAGTGAAGCACTGCTGATGTGTTAAAGAAAAACTGACCAGGAAGAATTCCATACCCAACTAAGTATTCTTCAACAATAAAGGCAGAGCCAGGTGTAGAACGGTGGTAGTACTAGTTGCATGTATGAGGACATGAGCAGGAAGAGGAAGCAGAAAGAATAGGAGGAGAGGAGTAGGAGGTAGAAGAGGAGAAAAAGGAGGTTAATGAGATAAAAGAGGAGGAGGAGGGAGCGAAAGAGGCAACCTCTCTGGTAAAGATGTTGAGAAACTGAATGTCTCTTGCAGTCAGTAGGAATATAAAATAGTGCAATCTCTATGGAAAGCAATATAGTGATTCTGAAAAAGAACATTAAGCATAGAATTATTCTAAGACCCAGCAATTCCACCATGGCCAAATATCCAAAAAAGCAGAAAGTAGGTTCATGAAAAGATATTTATTTGTACACCCATGTTCAAAGCATTACTCAGGGGCCAGAGAGATAATAGCACAGCAGTAGGATGTTTGCCTTGCAAGCGGCTGACCCAGGACAGACATTGGTTTGAATTCCGGCATCCCATATAGTCCCCCGTGCCTGCCAGGAGTGATTTCTGATTGCAGAGCCAGGAGTAACCCCTGAGCACTGCCGGGTGTGACCCAAAAACCAAAAACCAAGAAATTCTTAGCTACAGAGATAATGCCGTGAATAGGATGCTTTCCTTATATGGCCAACCTGGGCTTGATCCCTGGCATCTCATGTGGTTCCCATGTCCTGCTACAGCGATTCCTAAGTATTAACAAATGTGTCCTCAGAGCAAAACAACAAAAATTCTGACAAGAGTTGTTACACAGATACACTTTGAAGACATTATGCAAAGTGAAGTAAAGTTATCACTCAGGTACCTACATAAATAAGGCACCATGTTTGCAGGGCCGACGAAGGAAAAGTGATCTGTATTGGGTACAGAATTCAGCCTCACAGGGAGAAGAGTTCAGGTTATGATTTCAAGTGCTATACGACCTATGAACGAATTTCTGAACTCTACTCAACTGTACTCTTTTTTTTTTTGGTTTTTGGGTCACACCCGGCAGTGCTCAGGGGTTACTCCTGGCTCCATGCTCAGAAATTGCTTCTGGCAGGCACGGGGGACCATATGGGGTACCGGGATTCGAACCGATGACCTTTTGCATGAAAGGCAAATGCCTTACCTCCATGCTATCTCCCGGGCCCCAAACTGTACTCTTTTTTTGTTTTTGGGCCATATCCAGTGACGCTCAGGGGTTACTCCTGGCAATGCGCTCAGAAGTCGCTCCTGGCTTGGGGGACCATATGGGAAACTGGGGGATCGAACCCAGGTTCGTTCTAGGCTAGCGCAGGATGGCAACCAATTCAATAAATGTGCTCAAACACACAAAAGCTGAATAAGAAGGTGAACTACAAGGTCACCTTCCTTTGTGGGCTATGTCTGGCAGTCTTGGGGGACACCCCAGGGCCTGAGCAGCACAGCATCTTTGACCCCTTCTGCTGAACCCCTCAACTTAGTTGACCATGAATTGTAGAGAACCCCAAAGCCTTCCCACATTGCTTAAAAAACAAAAAGAAATCTTTCTTTTCTTTCTTTTTTTTTTGGCTTTTGGGTCACACCCAGCGGCAACGCACAGGGGTTATTCCTGGCTCTGGTTATTCTGAGCAGAAAATCGCTTCTGGCAGGCTCAGAGGACCATAGGGGATGCCAGGATTCGAACTGAGTTCTGTCCCTACCGCTGTGCTATTGCTCTGGCTCCAAGAAACATTTCTCATATAGTGTATTGTATGGGTGATGAATCACAGCACTGGGCTCCTTAAAATCTGTAAACCTAGGACCGTTCTTGAACTCTTTGACCCTGGTTCTTAGCAGAGGGATTCGGAAACCTTTGGGTACAGGAAGCATCTCTGGGGGTGCTACTGGTTAAGGGTTGTACTGGTGAAAGACTAATAAATCATCATAAGAAACAGAGGTTTTCAGCTCTAAGCCCTGTTCTCCAGAGAAGGAAAAATAGGTTGAAGAGTACTTTTAGTTTTGTTTTGTTGGTTTTGGCAACAATGGCTGTGCTCAGGGCTGACTCCTGGCACTGTGCTTAAGGATCATTCTTGATCATTCCTCAGAGGCAACCCTATGTGATACCAGGGATTGAACTGGGGTTTAGCCATTTGCAAGGCAAGTGCCTTATCCTTGTGTTACTTCTCTGGTCCCTAAGGACAGGTTTACTGAACTTGGCTCCTCCATAAACATGCCTTCATAAGGGGTCTGTGGTGTTTCTAGGCTGGGGAGAACAGCGGGTCTAGAGAAGAGGAATGAGCTCTCTCTCAACATTACTTGGCACATCTCCTCCACTTCGATGTTGACCTGGATCCCTTATCACATACTTATATAATAAGCCAGCACTCTGGCAATGCATTTTTGTGTTCTGGGAGACCTTCCAGCCGATCACTCTAACCTGCAAAAGTCGCCTGTGGTACAACTTTCAGTTCCCATCTGAAGTCCAAAGGAGATCAGAGTACCTGTATGCTCTGGCTGATCTGTCACAATCAAGCAAACACCAGGGTTCATGGGGGTGGATGGTGGGGCAGGGCAGTCTTACAGAACTTTAACCTCAGAACTCTGATGCTCTTCTCCAGAAGACAGTGTGAGAACTGAGCTGACCTACAGGACACACAGCTGGTGTCCAGAGATTTCTGGTGTGAGAATTTCGCTCACGTCTTGGCAATGGCATAATCAGGACATCTAAGAGAATCTCACTTAAACGTAGGCAGTGAATGGTGTAGTGACAGTAGGGGTTAAAGTACTTGCTTTGTATGAAGTGACCATGGTTTGATCCCCAGCACTATAAGCAGTCCCCCGAGTACTGGTAGAAGTCACTCCTGATCACTCTGGGTATGCCAAACCCTGTCCCCTGCCACCAAAAGAAGTAGACAGTGATAAGTGTCTATTATAGAAAAACAAAACCAAACAACTGCTAACAAAACAGAGTCCGAGCAAATAAACCAGCCAAAGAGCAAAAATAGATCATAGATTATTCAGCACAGCGGTAGGGTGTTTGCCTTGTATTTGGCCAACCCAGGACAGACCTGGATTCAATTCCCGGCATCCCAGACGGTCCTTTGAGCCTGCCAGGAGCGATTTCTGAGTCAAGAGCCAGGAATAACCCCTGAGCGCTGCCACTGGGTGTGGCCCCAAACTAACCAACCAACCACCAACCAACTAACCAACTAACCAACCAAACAAACAAACAAAAAAAGGCAGAGAGAATAAAAGAAGGAAAAAAGAGGAAGTGGGGAAAAGTAAAAAACAGGGTCGGCATCCGGGCATCTCATATGGTCCTCTGAGCCTGCCAGGAGCGATTTCTGAGCGTAGAGGTAGGAATAACCCCTGAGCGCTGCTGGGTGTGACCCCCCCCCAAAAAAAAACAAATAAAACAAAACAAAAAATACAAAAACCTAGGGCCAGAGAGATAGGGCAGTCAGTAGGGTGCTTGCCTTGCATGTGGCTAATAGGGTATGATCCCAGTACCCCAAATGGTTCCCCAAGCAATGACCCTAACTGGTACTCCAAGAAATGTTTCCCCAAGTATGACTCCTGCGCACAGGGCCAGGAGGAATAAGTCCTGAGCACCATCAGGTATAGCCCATAAACCAAAAAGAAAAAGCACGTTGACTAATTTAACAATAACATTAAATAACAGTAACAGCATTAAATATTACCAGCTCAGTCAGAAAAGTCAGAAACTAGATAAAAGAGCAGGGCCTATCTATGTGCAGCTTACAAGAAATATACTTTAAATATGATGATCTAAATAAATTAAAACTAAGAAAAGGGTAAAAAGATTATATTACGGGGCCCGGAGAGATAGCACAGCGGCATTTGCCTTGCAAGCAGCTGTTGCAGGACCAAAGGTGGTTGGTTCGAATCCTGGTGTCCCATATGGTTCCCTGTGCCTGCCAGGGGCTATTTCTGAGCAGATAGCCAGGAGTAACCTCTGAGCACTGCCGGGTGTGGCCCAAAAACCAAAAAAAAAAAAAGTAATTTAGGGGGCCCAGGAGATAGCATGGAGGTAAGGCGTTTGCCTTTCATGCAAAAGGTCATCGGTTCGAATCCCGGTGCCCCATATGGTCCCCCGAGCCTGCCAGGAGCAATTTCTGAGCATGGAGCCAGGAGTAACCCCTGAGCACTGCCGGGTGTGACCCAAAAACCAAAAAAAAAAAAAAAAGATTATATTACCAGATTACCACAAAACAAAGTGGGAAGAGTTTTATCAACACAAAAAAAATAATTAGAAAATGTTAAGTCATTTTATAATGATAAAAGGATTAATTAATCTAGAACATAAAAATCTTGAACATAAATATACTTAAAACATAACTTCAAAACATACGGAGCAGGGGCCCAGGAGATAGCATGGAGGTAAGGCGTTTGCCTTTCATGCAAAAGGTCATTGTTTCGAATCCCGGTGCCCCAAATGGTCCCCCGTGCCTGCCAGGAGCAATTTCTGAGCATGGAGCCAGGAGTAACTCCTGAGCACTGCTGGGTGTGACCCACAAAAAAACAAAAACAAAAAAACACATGGAGCAAAAATTGAGGACACTGCAAGAGATATAAACAGATCCACAATCAGAGGTAGATTGCCAATATCTCTGTCAGTCACTGAAAGGAGAGCCGAGAGAAGGCCAGAGGGTAGCACAGATGTTAAGGGGATGGCCCTGTATGTCACTGACCCCATTCAATCCCTGAAAGGAGAGTGAGAGAGAGAGGAGAAAGACAGGCAGAGGAATAAAGAGGAAGAAGGGAAGGAGGAAGAGAAGACAATAATCCAATAAATGTTGGGAAGCCAGAGGTCTGATTCCTGGTATCCCATATGGTCCCCTGAGCACTGCCAGGAGTGACCTCTAAGCTAGGAGTAAACCCGAAGCAGAGCCAGACTTAACTTCCTGCTCTCTCCTTCCCCGTTCGAAGTAATACATGTTGATAAAAGATTTGAAAGCACAGGACAGAGAGATAGTCCAGTGGTAGGGTGTATGCCTTGCAAGCGGCTGACTCAGAACCAATATTGGTTCAAATCCTGGCATCCTATAAGGTTCCCCCCCCTCCCCCTCGAGCCTGTCAGGAGTGATTTCTGAGCACAGAGTTGGACCCCTGAGCACTGCTGGGTGTGGCCCAAAAACTAGGGAGAAAAAAAAGATTTGAAAACTACTTTGCCAGAGATAGATCAATCAACGGTCTAATGTACATGCTATGTGCATGAGGTGCAGGTTCCATCCCTGGCACTACAGTTTCCCCTGAGCACTGAGCCAGGAGTAGCCTCTGAATACCAATTGGTGTGGCCCCGACACAAAAATAAACAAGCAAAAAGGAGATAATACAAATGGCAAGTATATAAATGAGGAGATGCTCAACATCATTAGTTAGCTACTAGGAAATGCTGGGAAAAGACCACCCAAGAGACCATTGGCTAAAATTAAAGACCAAGGAAACCATATTTATGATGATGGGAAACAATGGAAACAGTTATTCCTGGGAACAAAAAATCTTCAACCACTTTGGGAGACAACCCGGCAGTTCCTTCACCACACACCTACCATCTGATCCAACCCTCCTCCCTCTGGTCGTTCATTCAGGAGAAAGGAAAGCAAGTATCTGAGACAGTGTACATAAGCATCCCCCGCCATGCTATGTGTGACAGCCCAAAGCTGAACATGGCCAGCATGGCGATCAAAAGGTGGAAGACTACACAGCGATGCTCTTTCCCAATCACTGTACTAATAAATCTCCAAATAATTATGCTGAATGAAAGAAGTCAAAAAGGAACGTAATCTGCACCATGTGATTTGTGTAAGAGTCTTAACACACACTAATGTGTAATGCAAAAGCAAGTCATTACTTGCCCAGAGAATGGAGGGAAGGAGGGAGAAGCCTGGGGAAGGGAGGGAAGCTCTGACGCAACTGTCTTGAGTGCAGTAATGTTTCACAGCTGTATTCCTACGCCCAAATGTAGGAATTTGGACTTGAGGCACAGTTCACAGATCAACTGTATGTCAACACTATTTGGGGGTGAGGGGAAAGAATGTTAAATTGTCCAGGGCTTCCTAACAAAATGCACCAGTGCTTGTGTTTTATCTAATACCCCCATTACCAATGGTTATATTGGCAATGATTAGGTGTAGGGGCAGGAGACACAATTTCATGGACCGAGGCATGTTTTGCATTTTTGGAGGTTCAGGATGAATTCCTAACACTGTCTGATCTTCGAGAACACCCGGGCTGACCCTGAGCACAAAACAGGGAGTTTTACTATTTACTTAAGCACTGTTAAGTGTGGCCTGAATCTCTGCCACCCCCACCCAAATCAGAAATAAAGCTGTAATTTAAAATAGGAAAGTCATGGTGTTGTCTTTGATTTAAGCATATTTCCTGTTCCTTAAGTCAGATTTCCAGAACCAGAATGACAAGATACTTCTAAGAGTATGCACAGGTCTATGGCTATTAAGTGTGTCCCTAAAGAGGCTGGGAACTAGATCGAGTGTCCCAGCCATCTCTACAGTCCCTTTGTAATGCTCCTAGGAAAAGGTAAACAGGTCACTGGTAATCATATGCATGAAAAGCACCTTAAACCCTGTACTGTTCTCCAGCTCTTGTGTCTTACTTTTGCCCACATTTCTCCATCCTTTTCCCCCAGATCATCAAAGAATGCCCCCAAATTCTTGGGTCCCTGAGGCAAAGCAATCTCATCTCTTTGAGAGCAATGAAGTTCTAGAAAGTGAGACCAGTGGGCAGAACTTCTCCAATGATCTGGGCTCTCAGGTATGACGACACTGTGATGTTATTGGCTAAAACCACCTCTCAGGTGTCCATCCTGTACCAGGGGCCATCCCCATCCATCACCAGAGCAGGGAAGGTGTGACTCTCACCTGTTTCTTGGTGTCTACCTCCAGAATGTCCATCAGATTGATCATGATGTTTTTGTGCGTTTTCTTGTATTTCCCAACCCGCAGGGAGACAGTGAGCCAGCCAGGACGGCCTGTGCACATGAAGGTCTTGCTGCCTTGTTCCTTCCATTCCCGCACCTGCATCCAAGGACACAGAGTTGGAGCTAAGTTCCGTCAGAGAATTCAGAGCAGCCAAACCCCAGTTACAGTCTCCAAGGGAGGGGAGCTGAACCCTTCATCCTTTCAGAGATGGGCTTCACCCTCTGGAATTTCCTCCCAGCAGGAAAGTAAAAAGAGCAAGTATTGTCACAGCACAAAGAGGAAAGAAGAACTACAACACAGGATGAAAGGGCTTTGATAACATTCAATTTAACTGGAAAGCTCTGCAAAAAGGAATAACAGCTAGACAAGTGGTCAAGTGATAACCACTTTCTAGGTTTCTCCTGTGCACCAGGCATCTATTGTCTTGTTTTATCTAGTTCTCACAACATCCAAAAAAGCCTGGGTAACCAGTCTCCTTTTATGGATCAGAAGATTCAGAGGCAAAATAACATGTCCAAAGTTACACAACTAGAGGAGAGCAGAGCCCAGCTTCACGGCCAGGGCTCCTTAGCTTCATGCTGGAAGGAGAGATGGACTATATTAGCAATCCTCAGGTTACTGGCTAGTACCAAGGAGACCTGCCATGTTCTATGCATTAATTCATTTTAATGCAGCTGTCACTTAGAGGGGAATAACAGGGGTCAGGAAGGAAGAAGGACTTTTGCAAAACCTCTGTTGGAACTTGCTGGAGCATAAAACAGAGACCAAGCAGCCTGGGAGACAAGTTATAAGGAAGGTGTTTCCTTCAGACTGACTATGACAAGGAGGTGGAGGTGGATCTGGCTGCTGTGACATCATGCCCTCAGGTCCTTGTCACTAGGTTCCAACCTTCCCAGCTTCCTTTCATAAGGCCGGTTCCCACAGAAGCACTGGCCCTTTAGGGGAACCTAAGCTGGCTGGTCCTAAGCTGCAACCTGTTGGGTCTTCACATGGAGAGGCACCATTTTAATCCTTGGATTTCACACAACCCAAGTTTCTTAGATCGCTTTTACTCTACCAATTGCATTTCTAACCACTTGTAACTAAGAGTCCTGATGGAGACAGCACTGAGCTGACCTGTAAAAGTGTGCAAAGGAAGGATTTCCCCTACTATCAGGGGGGCCAGGGTGCCCGTGAGGTCTGGGGGGAATGCCTGGAAACAGAGGGGACTATGTGGGTGGGGTTATGTTAAGTAATGGATGAAGGGATGAGGAGTGAGTTGGCATGATCAAGCAGGTCAGCTCAGTGGTGTGGGAAATGGACTGGGATGCTGCATTCAAACTGGAGGGTGAGGCCCGCAGAAGGCCCAGTGCCTGAAATGTAGGTGCCACTGGATTCCTGAGAATTGGCTGAGATCTCAATTAGATGAAACTTCCATGAAGTGGCCTCTGTGACTATGTACGAGTCAAGGAGCGGCAGGGAGGACCCAGGAAAAGGGCGATTAGTCAGCTAGCTATTACAGTAGCAGGTCTGAGGCAATAGAACCAGACCAGCAGGTGGATGGACGGATGGCGGGATGGAAACGGATGGGAAGAAGTGTGTGCTCAGGCTCCAAGACCAAGCTCTTCTGGTTTCCTAACTTGTTTCCAGTGGCATAATGTGGGCCCAGGACTTACATACAGTCTGAACCTCACTCTCCCATGGAACAGGTATCAGACCTACCAGTGTCACTGTGAGGATCACAAACAACAGACAAGGGCCACAGTGGCAGCACACCAGAGTGGTAGGGCGTTTGCCTAGCATGCGGCTGACCAGAATGAACCCGGGTTCCATCTCCCGGCATCCCATATGGTTTCCAGAGCCAGAAGCGAATTCTTTTTTTGTTTTTTGGGTCACACCCAGCAGTGTCCAGGGGTTACTCCTGGCTCTACGCTCAGAAATTGCTCCTGACAGGCTCGGGGGACCATATCCATATGGGATGCTGGGATTCGAACCACCGTCCTTCGGCATGCAAGGCAAATGCCTTACCTCCATGCTATCTCTCTGGCCCCAGAAATGATATCTGGGCACAGAGCCAGGAGTAACTCCTGAACACTGCTGGGTGTGGCCAAAAAGAAAAAGAAAAATGAAGCAACAGACATTGCAAGCCTGGGCTGGGGCTCCTGGTAGGGCCATGGCTGGGGGTTGATCCAGCACAGATCCTGCCTGTCCTGTCCACCATGAACCCTCTTGGCTGAGTTTTAGGCAACTATGTACTCCTAGGGAGGTTCTGGGCCAGGTGCATAGCTTCAGAAATGAGTGGAACCCCACAGCAGAGAAGCAGGCTAACAAGGAAAGAACCAGGAAGGAGGAGGCCCCTGGACAGGGTCTGGCACCGAGACCGTGGCCAGTGAAACCCCAGAGCAGTAGAACCAGACACTCTGAGAACATGCAACTCCCATAGGAGGGGGGGGGGGTTGGTAGGGAGCAGGATTTAGCCCTCCTCTAAGAAGTTGGGAAGCTTCAGAACATCACCACGTCTTGTCTGGCTTCAAACCCTGGCTGGGAACATGTCTCAGGCTGAACTTACACCTGCAAGAAGGTGGATGCCGGAAACAGAAGCTCGCTGCAACCTGACACCAGTATGAGTGGAACCTAAGAAGGGACAGAGGGAGCCAAGCAAAAGCCAGGACCAAATACCCACAACAGGCGAGCACGGAAGGGCACCAGCTTGTTGGAGACCAGAGAAAGAAAATGGGCTCCTGGAGTGGAGTGTGCCAGGAGAGAGCTCCCAGATGGCCCCCGAGCCACCCCAGCTAGGTGCTACCTTTTCCTCTCAGCCTTGTAGCTAATGTGTCACCAGCTCCTGGCTGCAGAGGAGTAAGCTCCCAACTCCAGCCTTCCTCTTCCTCCTCCAGCTCCAAACTGACTTCCCAAGCCTTTCTCCAACCTTCTTCCCTCTTGGCCACAGAATTCACATCGTTGTTCCTACTTGGCAATCTCCAAGGCCAGCTCCACCTCCCGGAAGCCCTGGGCGATCTGGAGGGTGATATTCCAATCAGGTTCACTTCTGACTGATTCCAAGACTCCTCCAGGAACTCTGTACCTCGGAAGTGCTCCCTAAACGTGTGTGTGTGTGTGTGTGTGTGAGTGTGTGTGTGTGTGTGATGTGTGAACCCACTCAAACCTCTGCAGATCCAGTGATCTCCCTAGATTGAAAATTCCTCCAAGACTCCTCCAGGAACTCTGCACCTCGGAAGTGCTCCCTAAACTTCGTGTGTGTGTGTGTGTGTGTGTGC
>PVKC010020801.1:0-18451 GCA_004027635.1 Crocidura indochinensis
CCATTTGGATTTCACCTTCGTACATGATGTTAACTGGGGGTCTATTTTTGCTTTTTTGCAAGTGGCTAACCAGTTCTGCCAGATTGATTTTTTATTATAAATTTCAAGAATGCAGTTAATATATCTTCCAAGACAAATTATTGATGACAAAGATCTTATTGGTAATGTTCTTGGATCATAAAAGAACGGATTAATTAAACACCTATACAAGAATTGGTAGATTCAGCATACATTTTCAGACATACGTTAAGTATATGCTGATTAATTGTTAGGCCATCAAAGTGGTGCATGCTTCGACCCTCTCTTTCAGTTCCTTAAAATGCAATTACTTGTCCTTGGGAAAAGTAATATGGGAGAGATTACTTTCCCCAATTTTAAACTCTATTACAAAGCAACAGCTAGCAAAATAGCATGTATTGAAATAAAGACAGACCTTCAGATCAGTGGAATAGGCTTGCGTACTCAGAGAATGTTCCCCAGACATTCAATCATCTAGTTTTTGATAAAGGAGCAAGAAATCCTAAATGGAGCAAGGAAAGCCTCTTCAACAAGTGGTGTTGGCACAACTGGTTAGTCACTTACTTAAGTAGTTCCAGATATTTATATTTTAGGATCTGGCTCAGCATTTCAGTCAGAACTGGTTATCACTGATTAATTTCCAGTTGAAAATTGAGCATGTCATATTGCTTGTGGGATATTTTCTTAAATATTTCTGTCTATAATGGGGTATATTCAATAAATAGATTTGGACCAAAAATTTCTCACTGAGTTGACAGAGTATGATTGAGATACGTATTTAAGCTAAGATGATCAAAGTTTCAACCAATGCTTTAAAATAGTGTTAAAATCTCACTACCTAACTTAAGAAAATTTAATTTTTTATCTATGTAATCTATAAGATTATATTGGGTCCACTTTTAAATAATTTACATATAATAATTATAATAAGTTTTAGGTTATTTTATGGGTGCCCAATTCATTCAGCACTACTGATTAAAAAGGTTAGAATTTTCTCACAGTTTTATAGTTTTCTTTGTATTGGTCTTTAGTCAAGTTGACTCCAAGATATTTGAGTTTTGTGGCACTAATGTGAATGGGGCTGTTTTATTAATGTCCATTTCTTCCCTATCATTTTTGGTGTATAAAAAGGCCATTAATTTTTGTGTGTCAATTTCGTAGCCTTTATTTCTAGAAGCTTTTTGGCAGAGTCTTTAGGGTTTTCTAAGTAGAGAATCAATCATCTGCAAACAGTGAGAGCTTGACTTCTTCCTTTCCTTTCTGGATTCCTTTTATAACTTTTTCTTGCCTAATCGCTATGTTGAATAGGAGTGGTGAGAGAGGACAGCCTTGTGTTGCACCAGAATTTAAAGGAAAGGCTTTTAGTTTTTCTCTATTGAGGATAATATTTACCATTGAGTGTGGTACATGATCTTAATTATATTGAGAAAGGTTTCTTTCATTCCCATCTTGCTGAAAGTTCTTAACAATGGGTGTTGAACCATATCAAATGCTTTCTCTGCATTTATTGATATGACCATGTGATTTTTATTTTTCTTATTGTTGATATTGTTGATAGATTTATGGATGTTAAATCACCCTTGCATTCTTGGGATGAAACCTACTTTATTGAGTGAATGATTTTCTTGATGAGGCAGATTTTGTTGAGGATCTTTGCATCTTCATTCATCAGACATATTGGTATGTAATTTTCTTTATTGGCAACATCTCTGTCTGATTTAGGTATCAAGGTGATGTTGGCTTCATAAAAGATATTTGGAAGTGTTCCTGTTTTTTCAATTTAATAAAAGAGTCTGGCCAGGATTGGTAGTAGTTCCTCTTAAAAAGGTTTGAAAGAATTTATTAGTAAATCCATCTGGGTCTGGGCTTTTGTTTTTTGGGAAAATCTTTGATTACTGTTATAATTTCCTCAATAGTGATGAGGTTGATTAGTTTGTTTCCCTATTTTTGGTTCCAATTGTTGATCATTTTCTAATTCTATAAATTGCATCATTAAGCTATTCAGGTACGCCCATTCTTCCTTCCTGATTTGTGCACACAGAAATGGAAACACATACCCTGTTCATGGATTGGCAAGATAAACATCATTAAAATAGCAATACTCCCCAAAGCATTGTACAGATTTAATGTGATCCTCTAAAGATACCCATGACACTTTTCAAAGAGATAGTTCGAACACATCTGAAATTCATTTGGAACAATAAACACCCTCGAATAGCTAAAGCAAACTTTGGGAAAAAGAATATGGGAGGCATTACTTACCCCTATTTTAAGCTGTATTACAAAGCAATCGTTATCAAAAACAGCATGGTATTTGAATAAAGACAGACACACAGATCCGTGGAATTGGCTTGAGTACTCAGAAAATACTCCCCAGATATGCAATCACATAGTTTTTGATAAAGGAGCAAGAAATCCTAAATGGAGCAAGAAAAGCCTCTTCAACAAGTGGTGTTGGCACTACTGGCTAGCCACTTCCAAAAAAGCGAACTCAGACCCCCAGCTAACATCATGTAGGAAGGTGAAATTACAAATGGACTAAAGACCTTGATATCAGACCTTAAACCATAAGGTATATAGTACAACACATAGGTAAAACACTCCATGACACTGAGACTAAAAGCATCTTTAAGGAGAAAACAAGTGGAACAAACAAGTGGAACAAACAATTGGAGGCAGAGATAAATAGATGGGAATACATTAAGCCGAAAAGCTTCTGAACCTTAAAGAAAATAGTGCCCAGGATACAAGAGCCACCCACTGAGTGGGAGAAACTATTCACCCAATACCTATCAGATAAGGAGCTAATATCCAAAATATACAGGGCACTGACAGAACTTTACAAAAATAAAACATTTAATTCCTTCAAAAAAGGGGGAGAAGAAATGAACAGACACTTTGATAAAGAAGAAATACAAATGTCCAAAAGGCACATAAAAATGCTCCACATCACTAATCATCAGGGAGATGCAAATCAAAACAGCAATCTCACACCACAGAGATTGATGCACATCAAAAAGAATGTGAACAATTGATGCTGGTGGGTATGTGGAGAGAAGTGGAGATGCCTTCTAGTCCAACCTTTATGAAAGCAATATGGATATTCCTCCAAAATTTGGAAATTGAGCTCCCATATGATTCAGCTATATCACTGCTAGGGATATACCCTAGGAACACAAATATATAATACAAAAATCTCTTTCTCACACCTATATTTATTGCAGCACTATTTACAATAGCCCTACTCTGGAAACAATGAAGATGCCTTTCAATAGATGAATGGCTAAAGAAACTGGTACATATATGCAATGGAATATTATGCAGCTCTCAGGAGAGATGAATTCATGAACTTTTCCTATACATGGATTTGCATGGAATCTATTATGCTGAGTGAAATAAGCCAGAGGGAGAGAGATAGATGCAGAATCATCTCACTCATCTATGAGTTTTAAGAAATGTAAAATAGGGGCCCGGGAGATAGCATGGAGGTAAGGCATTTGCCTTTCTTGCAAAAGGTCATCGGTTCGAATCCCGGTTCCCCATATGGTCCCCCGTGCCTGCCAGGAGCAATTTCTGAGCATGAGCCAGGAGTAACCCCTGGGCACTGCCGGGTGTGACCCCCCAAAAAAAAAGAAATGTAAAATAAATGTTTACAATAATTTTCAGGGACAACAGAGTCAGGAGGGCTAGAAGGTCCAGCTCACGATATGAAGTTCGCCACAACAAGTGGTGAGTGCAGTTAGAGAAATAACTACATTGAGAACTATCATAACAATGTGAATGAATGAGCGAAATAGGAAGCCTGTCTAGAGTATAGATAGGGGTGGGATCGGGTAGAGGGAGATTTGGGACATCAGTGATGGGAATGTTGCACCGGTGAAGGGGGATTGTTCTTTATATGACTGAAACCCAACTACAATATTTGTAATCAAGGTGTTTAAATAAAGATACTAATTTAAAAAGAATTTTTTCTCATTGAAGTGGATCTGTTAGTTTGTCAATAATTCATTGACTATATTATGTGGGTCTATTATTATGATCTATTTTGTTTCATTATTTGTCTACTCTCAAGAACATCACTGTATTTTTATAGTTTTTTATATTTTTATAGTTTTTATTATTTTATATTTTTATAGTTTTATATATTTACTATCTGTTCTGCAAAATTGTTATTCTTTGGTATTATGTTGGTTATATTTTATGAATTCATATCTTGCTCTCCTTTTTTTTGATAAACTTTAGAACTGCGTGTAAATTCACCAAAAGTAACATTACAATCTTGTTTTAGAATGCATTGAATAAATGTGGGTATAACTAAATCTTTATTATGAATTTTGTTATTCATAACCATAAAACATTATCCATTCATTTATCTTTAATGTTATTAGAATTTTTGTTTCATAATAATACATATTATACATATTTTGTGAAATTTATACCTAATCATGTCATTAAGAGAATACTAATGTATATGATATTGTATTTTAATTCTAAATTAAAATTTCTCATATGAGTGTGGATGCTTGTTAGTTAATCTAATTTCCTGTATACTTGCTATAATGACTTGTAGTTTCATAAGATTTTTTGTTTATTCTTTTATATATTTTCTATGTAGAGCATCATATTTGTCTACAGGTGGTTTTGTTTATTGCTTTCCTAGCCTTAAGTCTTTCATATCTTTTTCCTGTCTAATTGCATTAAAAGGACTTTAAACATACTGTTTAAGTAGAAGTATCAAAAGAGAATATTCTTCCTTACTTCTGATCTTATGGTGGAAAAAACTATTTTATCACTGTGAAATTGGACACTAACTATAGAGGTTTTGTATTTTTATCAAGTTGATGAAGTTCCTCTTTATTCCTAGTTATATGACATTATTTTTTTAATTTTAAATAATGGATATGTGTTAGATTTTTGACAAGTGCATTTTAAAATCTATTTCCATAACTGTTTTTGAATAGTCTGTATGTAATGGATAACATTAATTGATTTTCAGTGTTCTGCTAACCTTGAGTGCCTGGAATAAGTCTTTTTTTTTTTTTATCATGGTGTAGATTTCTTTTTATATTATTGGACTTAACTTGCTAATATCTTGTTCAGAATTGTTGCATCTATATTCATGAATAGTGCTGCTTTACATTTCTTTATTTGATTTAAATATCATGATAATGCAAGTTTAATAGATAAGTTAGGACATATTTATTTGCTTCTATATTGAGTAAGATACCGTAGAAATAGTTTTAACTATTTCCTTAAATATTTGATACACTTCAGTAACAAAATTATGAACATGTCATTTTCTGTTTGTGTAAATTAAAATTATCAATTCAATTTCTTTAATAGGCAACTCATACTAGATGATCAATTTATCTTGTGCGAGTTTTGTTATGTTAGGCCTTTCAATGAATTCTTTCTTTCATCTAAGCTTTAAATGTACAAAATTGGAGCTGTTTTTAACACTTTTTTATAAGTAGTGTCTTTATAACTATTCATAATATCTATTGCATCAGTAGTGAAGGTCCTATTTTCATTTATAATATGAATCATATGGTTTCAGTGGGTTTTCTTTTTGTCTTTTTTTGAGATGTTACAGTTCATGGTGCTTAGAGGCAACTACTGGCTCTGTACTCAGTAATCACTGTGGAAAGTTCTTGGGAGACTGTACAATTTAGAATCTGGGCATCTCACATCAAAATTTACTTGTCTATTAGTCTATCATATGTTGGATTTGTAGCTTGTATCCTTTAAGTTCGCTAACCTAACTAAAAGTTACAAATTTTACTAGTATTATTTTTTATTCAAACAACTTGATTACATACATGATTTTATTTGGGTTTCAGTCATGTAAAGAATACCACCAATCACGATTGTCCCAAATCTCCCTCCTCCACACCCAACCACCGCCTGTACTTTAGATAGGCTTTCTATTTTCTATTTCCCTCATAAATTTTCATTATTAGGATAGTTCAAAACGTAGTTATTTCTCTAACTGAACTCATACCTGTTTGTGGTGAGCTTCATGAGGTGAGCTGTAACTTCTAACTCTTTTCTCTTTTGTGTCTGAAAATTATTATTGCAAGAATGTATTTCATTTTTTTAAAACCCATAGATGAGTGAGACTATTATGCTTATGTCTCTCTTCTTCTGATTTATTTCACTCAGCATAATAGATTCCATGCACATCCATGTATAGGAAATTTTTTTTTATTTTTTTTGGTTTTTGGGCCACACCCAGTGACACTCAGGGGTTACTCCTGGCTATGCGCTCAGAAGTCGCCCCTGGCCTGGGGGACCATATGGGGAACGGGGGGATCAAACCGCAGTCCGTCCAAGGCTAGCGTGGTAAGGCAGGCACCTTACCTCCAGCGCCACCACCCGGCCCCATGTATAGGAAATTTTCATGACTACATCTCTCCTGATGGCTGCATAATATTCCATTGTGTATATGTGCCACAGTTTCTTTAGCCATTCATCTGTTGAAAGGTATCTTGACTTTCCAGAGTCTTGCTATGGTAAATAGTGCTGAATATAGGTGTAAGGAAGGGGTTTTTGTATTGTATTTTTGTGTTCCTATGGTATATTTCTAGGAGTGGTATAGTTGGGTCATATGGGAGCTCGATTTCCAGTTTTTGGAGGAATCACCATATTGCTTTCCATAAGGGTGAACTAGATGGCATTCCCACCAGCAGTGAATAAGAGTTCCTTTCTCTCCACATCCCTGCCAACACTCCTTGTTCTCGTTCTTTGTGATGTGTGCCAATCTCTGGGGTGTGAGGTGGTACCTCATAGTTGTTTTGATTTGCATCTCCCTGATGATTAGTGATGAGGAGCATTTTTTCATTGCTTTTGGCCATTTGTATTTCTTCTTTATCAAAGTGTTTGTCCATTTCTTCTCCCCATTTTTTGATGGGATTAGATGTTTTATTCTCATAAAATTCTGTCAGTACCTTGTATATTTTGGAGATTAGCCCCTTGTCTGATGGGTATTGGGTGAATAGTATTCTTAAATACATTAATTTTGTTTTGATTTTCTCTATATTTACTTGATTAAATGTTTTTATTTTTTTCTTAAATTCTTTTCTATCACTATTTTCAGCATGTACTACAATTTTTGAGACGTATTATATTTATTTTCACAGAGTTCCATGCATTTGAATTCTCTTGAGACTTTCTCTTGAACTCATGTATTATAGAAATGTTCACCACATATTTAGGCATTTTAGGGACTTTCTGTCATTGAATTTAATTCCACCATGTTCTGAGAGTATATTTTCTGTGATTTTCTTTTACACTTGTTTAAGTAGGTTATGTGGTCTCTCTTGATGAACATTACATTTGAGCTTGAGAAGAATGCATATTCTGCTGCTACTGGGCAAGGTAGTTTGAAATATCAATTAGATGCAGTCAGTGAGTTACTTTTGATGGGGGGGGTGGGACTTCATAGCTATGTTTAAGAACCTCTCAATAACTTTTAGCCAACTGACTTTTGAGGTATAAAGAGGAGTGCATTTTGAGCCTTGTGGTATCATGGAACATCTGGACCATCCCAGTAGTTTTGCTGGGGGCAATTTAGAGTCACATATGGTTCCAGATATCTTAAACTTATTATATATCTCACCTGTCTTGTGCAATTGACTTTTAATATTCAGGTACCATAACTTTGTGTGTTTATATTATTATGGATAGCTTTGTTATCAACTTTAATATTTATATCAATCTATGAATACACATGATTTTCTTTTATTGTTTTGTTTTGTTTTTTGTTTTGGGGCCACACCCAGTGACGCTCAGGGGTTACTCCTGGCTATGCACTCAGAAGTCTCCCCTGGCCTGGCCTGGGGGACCATATGGGGCATGGGGGATCGAACTGCAGTCGTCCAAGGCTAGTGCGGTAAGGCAGACACCTTACCTTCAGCGCCACTGCCCGGCCCCACATATGATTTTCTTATATGGTCTTGTATTCTGATATTTGGACATATAAAGTAATTAATTATACATTTTTCTAAAAGACAGGATTTTATGTACATAATCATGCTCTGTAAATATATATTTCTTCTTTTCTGTTTGCCTCCTGTTTCTACCTTGTCTTATTGTACTGTCTAACACCAAACAGAGTGTTCAATTGGTGAGTGCAATGATCCATGTCTTTTCCCTAATCTTTGGGAGATCATTTATTTTATACCATCTGGCATGATTTTTACATACCATAATTTTTCATATATCCCATTAAGTTGATAGTTTCCTCTTGGTAACTTTTCTTAGAAGGCACACTCATAAGGATACACAGGATTTACTCCTGGGTCTTTGCTTAGAGATCACTCCTGGCAGGCTCAAGGGACCATATAAAAGTCAAATGCAAATGCCCTACCTACTATATTATTTCTCCAGCCCCCTCCCTCATGAGCTTTTACAATAGGTAGAAACTAAATTTTTCTTAGTATTCTTTCCTTCTGAAATTATGCTTTAAATATATTGTCATTATGATTATATGGAGAGTTTCATTGTATTTTATTAAATATAAAATCAGTCCTTTCTTGCTCTAAGTCATTGTGATAGTATTTTGTCCTTTTTATATGCTCCTAATTTTTAAAAATAATTTTATTGAAACAATTTTGATCTATAATTCTTCATAGTTGAATTTCACATATAGAGTGAGTCAGGGCCCTTCCCACCACCAGTGTCAATGTCTCTCCACCAATGAACCCAGGATGCTTCCTATATTAACCACCCTTTACCCCCTTGTCTGCCAATATAACAGATCCATTTAAGTTTATATTGTTAAAATTTAGGTTCCTTGATTCTATTATCATTGACTTTGGCTTGGATATTTAGTTCTGTCCTTATTTATCCCCCCACCAATGCATCCAAGACCACTTGACCCCAGCCTTTCTCTATTCCTTTCCTCTGTGTTTTATAGAAAAATGGGGAAATAAGTGGTAAAATAAAGTAATTCATGTCTCAAGTTTCTACAAGTTTCTCAATACAAACCCTGAGAAACGTGATTGTGAAGAACTTTTACTGAGTTCACAGAGAAAGACTTTGGGGTTGCACAACATATTATGTCAGGAGCCTATAGTTGCTCTAATGCCAGGAAGCTTTATAGGTAAGGTCTCCCTGTTTTTAGGCCAAAGATTGCTACTTTCTATTTTCTTCATATTTTGCTGTGTCAATAAAAAAAAGAAAAAACAACTACACTTTTTTTAAAACTTTTTAATCTCTTATTTTTTAAAACTAATTTATTTAAAAACTTTTCAACAAATTGTCAAGTGAGGTAATAATCTACTATTATTTTCAATTTGATTTTGGCTTTAGGGAAATGCTGATACTATATATTAATTACACATTAATTACAACATTCATGTATAATTTTACTTTCTAAAAATTTGCTATAAAATTTGCTATAAAAATGTAATATTAAAACAACTTTACTTTTTTAATTTAATAAAATTTACTTCATGAAAATGTTTATATTACCCACTTGTGAAGTCATTTGATTTAGGAATTTCCTTTATAACAAATTATCTTATTTTTTATGTTCATGTTGTTTGGAAGTCCTAACTAGTCATACTCAGGAGTTGATTCCTCATTGATTGGTTTTCAGAAATTACTCCTTTCTCAAGCCACTATGCAATCTTAGAAACTGAACCTGGGTTTCTTGCATACAAAGTTTGTGAATTAGTCCTTTGAGCTATCTCATAGCTTCCCAGTTCCACAAAAAATGTAATATTAAAACAACTTTACTTTTTTAATTTAAAATTTGGAGTGTTCACAGTTTGAAAAATTGTTTACATTTTAGGATGCAACTTTACATTATTTTTTTTTTTTTTTTGGTTTTTGGGCCACACCCAGTGACGCTCAGGGGTTACTCCTGGCTATGCGCTCAGAAGTCACTCCTGGCAGACACGGGGGACCATATGGGAACCGGGGGATCGAACCGTGGTCCGTCTAGGCAAGGAAGCAGGCACCTTACCTCCTGCGCCACCTCCCGGCTCCCTACATTATTTATATGTGCACTTATCTTACCACATCCACCACTAAAGTTCTATTGTCAATCCCATTGTCTCTGTAACAATGCATTTAGGAGATAAACCTAAATAGAATAAAATTCATAGAAAGAAATAAAGATGACAAAAATGCAATGTTTGCTTCAGATTTATATCTTTCTAATATGGCTTTTCCTTTGGATAGATTTACATTCTTCCTTCTTGGTGTCATGTTTGATGCATATTGGCCACCCTGAAACCTGAGATATGCTTAATACACTGAGCTATTACTCTCCTCAGGGGAAGTTTGACACTTATTAACTGTAGATTTGAGCATGCCTAAAGGAAAGTAACTCTGCACCCACCTTCACAAAGCAGGCCTCAAGAGGATCAAGTTCATGAGTAAGCAGTTGTTATTGTTTAGCTTACTATTGTTAGAATATTTTATAGTTTAAAAAGAGTAACTTAGGGGCCAGAGCTGTAGCACAGTGGTAGTGTGTTTGCCTTGCACAAGGCTGACTCAGGATGGAACTAGGTTCAATCCCCAACATCCCTCCCTTATGGTCTCCTGCCAGGAACCTGAGCCTATAGCCAGAAGTAACCCCTAGTCTCACCGGGTATGGCCCAAAAGCAAAACAAAAAAAAATAGAGTAATTTAAAGATATAAACCACAAAAAAATGAGGCCAGGATAAACACCAGCTCTGCATAGTTCCCTGACAATTGCTAAGAGTAACCCTTGAAGAGAAAATTGAGGGTATATCCTGAGCCATCACTTGGTGTGGCCCCAAATCAAATAAACTGTGATGTAAAATGCTTTCCAAATGCCATACAAATTCATTGGCACATATATGTCACTATAATTATAGTCCCAGTGAAAAAGAAACATACTCCATGCCATATTTGATTTATTTAAAATATTTATATATTTCATTGCCTATTCTTCATTATCTTCATTAATTTAAGGTATCAGTAAATATTTGCCATTAGAATCTTTTATTAAATTTTTCAACTCTTAACTAATACATTTTCTTTTTTATTGTTTTATTTTATTTATAATATCTTTATTTAAGCATCTTTATTAAAATATGACTGTGATTAGGTTTCAGTCATATAAAGAACACCCCCTTCACCAGTGCAGCATCCCCACCACTAATGTCCCAAATCTCCCTCCATCCTACCCCACCCCCCCTGTACTCTAGACAGGCTTTCCAGGTCCCTAATTTAGTCACATGGTTATGGTAGTTCTCAGTGTAGTTATTTCTATAACTGCACTCACCACTCTTTGTGGTGAGCTTCATGAAGTGAGCTGGAAGTTCCAGGCCTCCTCTTATTGTCTCAGGATTGTTGCAAAAATAACTTTTATTTTTCTTAAAACACATAGATGAGTGAGACTATTCTGCATCTCTCTCCCTCCCTCTGACTTATTTCACTCAGCATGATAGATTCCATGCACATCCATGTATAGGAATATTTCATGACTTCATATCTCCTGACGGCTGCATAATATTCCACTGTGTATATGTACCAGAGTTTCTTTAGCCATTCATCTGTTGAAGGGCATCTTGGTTGTTTCCAGAACCTGGCTATTGTGAATAGTGCTGCAGTAAATATAGGTGTGAGGAAAGGGTTTTTGTATTGTATTCTTGTGTCCCTAGCATATATCCCTTGGCGTGGAATAGCTGGGTCAAATGGAAGCTCAATTTCCCGATTTTGGAGAAATCTTCATATAGCTTTTCATAGCGGTTGGACTAGATGGCATTCCCAACAGCAGTTGATGAGTTTCATTTTCTCCACATCCCCACAAGCACTGATTGTTCTCGTTCTTTATGATGTGTGCCAATCTTTGTGGTGTGAGATGGTATCTCATTGTCGTTTTGATTTGCATCTCCCTGATGATTAGTGATGAGGAGCATTTTTTCATGTGCCTTTTGACCATTTGTATTTCTTCTTTATCAAAGAATCTGTTCATTTCTACTCCCCATTTTTGATGGGATTAGATGTTTTTTTCTTGTAAAGTTCTGTCAGTGCCCTGTACATTTTGAAGATTATCCCCTTATCTGATGGGTATTGGATGAACAGTTGCTCCCACTCAGTGGGTGGCTCTTGTATTCTGGGCACTATTTCTTTTGATGTGCAGAAGCTACTCAGTTCAATGTATTCCCATCTGTTAATCTCTGCTTCCACTTGTTTGGACAGTGCAGTTACCTCCTTGAAGATGCCTTTATCTCAATGTCATGAAGTGTTTTACCTACGTGTTTTTCTATATACCTATAGTATCAGGTCTGATATAAAAGTCTTTAATCCATTTGAATTTTACCTTTGTACATGGTGTTAACTGGGGGTCTATGGTCGCTATTTTTGCAAGTAACTAACAATTTCTGGCAGCATCACTTGTTGAAGAGGTTTTCCCTGCTCCACTTAGGATTTCTTGCTCCTTTGTCAAAATTAGGTGCTTGTATGTCTGGGGAATGTTTTCTGAGAAATCAAGCCTATTCCACTGATCCAAGAGTCTGTCTTTATTCTAATACTATACTGTTTTGATGACTATTGCTTCGGAGTACAGTTTAAAACTGGGGAACGTAATGCCTCCCATACTCCTTTTCCCTAGGAGTGCTTTAGCTTCCAGGGTGTTTATTGTTCTAGATGAACTTCATAAGTGTTTGATCAACTTCTTTGAAGAATGTCATGGGTTTCTTTAGAGGGATCACATTAAATCTGTATAATGCTTTGGGGAGCATTGCCATTTAATGATGTTAATCATGCCAATCCATGATCAGGGCATGTGTTTCCATTTCCGTGTGCCCTCTCTTATTACTTGGAGCAGGGCTTTATAGTTTTCTTTGTATACGTCCTTCACGTCTTTGGTCGAGTTGACTCCAAGATATTTGAGTTTGTGTGGCACTAATGTGAATGGGATTGCCTTCTTAATGTCCATCTCTTCCCTATCTTTATTGGTGTATAAAAAGGCCATTGATTTCTGTGTGTCAATTTTTTAGTCTGACACTTTGATTTATGAGTGTATTGTTTCTAGAAGCTTTTTGGTAGAGTCTTTAGGGTTTTCTAAGTAGAGTATCATGTCACCTGCAAACAGTGAGAGCTTACTTCTTCTTCCTTTCCTACCCGGATGCAGCATCTCTGTCTGATTTTCATATCAAGGTGATGTTGGTTTTATAACAGCTGTTTGGGAGTGTTCCCTTTTTTTAAATTTTATGGAAGAGCCTGGCTAGGATTGGTAATAATTCCTCTTGAAAGGTTTGAAAGAATTCATTAGTAAATCGTCTGGGTCTAAGCTTTTTTTTTTTCTAGGCAGATGTTTGATTACAGAATCAATTTCCTCTATAGCGATGGGGGTGTTTCGATATGCTACATCCTCCTTACTTAACTGTGGGAGGTTATAAGTGTCCAGGAATTTATCCATTTCTTCTAAGTTCTCATGTTTAGTAGCATAACGTTTCTCAAAGTAGTCTCTGATTGCCTTTTGGATCTATGAAATATCTGTCGTGATCTCCCCATTTTCATTTCTAATATGGGTTATCAAGTTTCTCTCTTTCTTTGTGAATTTTGCCAATGGTCTATCAATCTTGTTTATTTTTTCAAGGAGCCAACTTCCACTTTTGTTGATCTTTCGGATTCCTTTTTGGGTTTCCACTTCCTTAATTTCTGCTTTCAGTTTTGCTATTTCCTTCTGTCTCCCTATTTTTGGTACCTTTTGTTGGTCATTTTCTTATTTTGTGAGCTGCGTCATTAAGTTATTCATGTATGCCCCTTCTTAATTCCTGGTGTGTGCTTGCAAAGCTATAAATTTTCCTCTCAGGACCACTTTTGCTATGTCCCATAGATTCTGGCAATTTGTGTCTTCATTATTATTTGTTTCCAGGAAAGTTTTGATTTCCTCTTTCATCTAGGACCCACTGGTAGTTCAGTAACAGGCTATTTAATTTTCAATTGTTAAAGTTTTTTCTGTATCCCTTTGTATTTCACATATCATTTCAGTGCCTTGTGGTAAGCAAAGGTAACCTGAAAGATTTCCATCCTTTTGATTTTATAAAGGAATGTTTTATGTATCAGCATGTGATCTGTCCTGGAGAATGACCCATGTACATTGGAGAAGAATGTGTATCCAGGATTTTTGGGGTGGAATGTCCTATACATGTTTACTAGTCCTTTTTCTTCCATTATGCTTTTCAGGGCTAGAATGCTTTTGTTGGGTTTCAGTCTGGTTTACCTTTCAAGTGTTGACAGGGCCGTGTTGAGGTCTCCCACAATTATTGTGTTATTATTGATGTCTTCTTTCAGATTTGTCAGTAATTATATTAGATCATTTGCTGGTGCCTCATTGGGTACATATATGTTTAATAGTCTGATTTCTTCCTGTTGCACATATGCCTTGATTAGTCCAAAGTGTCCATCTTTGTCCCTTATTACTTTTCTGAGTATAAAGTTGGTGTCACTAAATATTAATATGGCCACCCCAGCTTTTTTAACGGTGCTGTTTGCTTGGATGATTTTCCTCCATCCTTTGATTTTGAGTCTATGTTTGTTCTGACTCTTCAGGTGTGTTTCTTGTAGGCAGAAGTAGGTTGGATTCATCTTTTTGATACATTTTGCCACTCTGTGTCTTTTAATTGGTGAATTTAGTCCTTTGACATTGATGGAGATGATTGTCATAGGATTTAATGTCATCTTTGTAGATAAGTTTGCTGTGTTTGTTGGTCTCTCTTGTCTTAGAGTAGACCTGTCAGTTTTTCCTTTAAGGTTGTCTCGCTTGTAGTGTGATTTTTTTTTCTGTGTGTTGTGGGGTTCATTGGTTAGAAAGTGCGTGTGGCCACAAAGTGAAGCAGAGTGGCCCGCTCTTCTGCAGCCTCTAGTTGGCAGTTCTTTTTGGGAGGTGCACTTCCTAGGCCTCTGAGGAGACCTTCAAGTATTCAGGAAAGACAGAGAAGCAAAGCAAAGAGTTGCCCTCAAGCCCTCAGGGTCATCCAAGGCACAGCTGTAGGGCAGAGCCACCAAGAACTCTCTGTAGCAGGGAGGATTGCAGGCAGGAATGCTGATGAAATACAGTCTCAGGTGGCTGTAAACACCATGGCCCAAGATGACTTCTGCGCCTTTCTGACACCCAGCAAAAACCAGCAGGAATCAATGTGTGTACATCCGGACACACCTCTGAAAGCAGGCAGGATCACTGGCAGGAACGCTGATGAAATACAGTCTCAGGCAGCTGGAAACTGCATGGTCCAAGATGGCTTCTGCACCCTTCTGACTCCCAGCATAAAAAAGCAGGAATCAGTGTATGTAAGTCCAGATCCACCTCTGAAGCAGGCAGGATCACCAGCTGGAATGCTGATAAAATCCAGTCTCCTATTATCTTCATTATTAAAAGTCGTTTTAATACAGTAGACATCTTTATCATATTCTTTACTATAGAAATTCTATCAGTGTATAAATTTCTCTGTTTGAATAATTGCTTTTGATTAAAAATTCTGGAAATTGCATCCCCTGTTCTCATCCTAACATTTTTTTAATTGGGGAAAATGAACAATTCTGCATTTGCACAAGGATATTTGGCCACGTAAAAAAGAATTCAGCTCCAGCATAATCTACAAGTATAGATACAAATACTGTTTGCATGTTATATAAATTCAGACTACTGTATATCTTTGTAAATTCTGATACAAATAAATGCTTTGGAAACAGCTCTATGCATAAGTTTCTAGCAATGATATTATAAACACATCAAATTCTGGATTCGAGGGACCTGTCAGGCAAAGCCAGCTTGGGTATGATATCTTCCTCATATTTTGATTTATAAAATTTACGAGTCTCCCTATAAGTTTTGTGGTGTGTGTCACTTAAAATTTTTAATTGGTGAAGCCTGTAGTCTAAATGAAAGCCATTACTAGATTCCTCTGTGTTGTTTTGGTAAAGCTTGTTTATGTGCTGGAATTTAATATTCTATCTTCTCTTATCAGCTGTTAGCATGGGATTTTAAATATAAATTACCTTGGAATATAAATGTTTATATTTGTCAAGCCAGGAAGAACAAGTTGTTAAAAAAAACAGTATGCTAAGATGGTTGCTCATAAATGACATCAACTTTGTAGTCTCATGCAGTTATCAGCTTGGATTAATGTACTTACATTTAGGATCAGTGAAGGCAGATGTATTTTTCAACACACTTATGATTTTGATAGAGAGCAAAATAGTTTTAACTAAAAGACAGAATAAAAGTTTAGAATTTAAGCTAGATTTTAATAGGCATAGTAAACAACACAATGTGGAAGCACAAATGTATTCTCTTTCAATTTATATCAAACTGGAGCAGCAAGTGCTTTCTATAACAATTTTTTCCTCTGGCATACAAATAACTAAAAGAAGCTGCATTTCATTTTTGAGCATGAAAATTTTCCCTGGTGATGACAATATGCTCCATTGGACATCTTCATAAGGTCAGTGTGTAGTATAGTAGCAAATTCATTTGCAAAGACTGTGGGAATAGTATGTCACTTCAAACTTTCATCATTGAAATAATTTGACAAGTATTTCTCCTACTGTCCAACTCTATAGGGATTCTCTCACCAGGTCTCCTAGGCAATTCTTTGGTAAATATTTAGCAATACGGTAAATATTATTTTAGATGACTCTTCCTGCAATCAGTGGTTTTATTGTTTCTAAATACATATTATAAATAGAAAGATACATTAACTTTTTTATTCATTGACTTTGGGTTTATTTAGAAACGAACTATTTGGCCAGTGCTAACATAATTTTAAAATATCAATATATTAAAATCATCTATATTAATCAAAAAATTCAGTTTTTAAAAAATAATGTTGCAATATCTTAGACATTAGCTAGTCAGGCATTTTCAAATGATATTAAATACTAATGTATTAGTGTAGGGAGCTTCAATCAGATCCTATTTCTCAGTTACATTAGAAATTCTCATTCAGCTTCTGACCTTCCAACTCTTGAAGGATCACCTCCTTCTTAGAAGCCCGGAGGTTCTGCCAGCATGTGGTTTGGCAGCCCTCCGCCATGCCAAAGGCCTCTTTAACCAGGCCTAGGAAGGGGTGTGGGTCATGGGTCAACCCAGCACCCCTCTACCTCCAGTGAGGTGGGAATAGCAGCACAATATGTTCTGGCCTCAGGAAGTCCCAGGGAAGTTTCCTTACTAAAAGTGTCCATTGGCTAGCCCCACGCAGAACATATTGACAAATATTTGGATATAATTGTGTTTAATCTGTTTGTCATAATCTGAAAGCCTCCCAGGAGATCGTTTTATTCCTTTAATTCCTCACTCCCACCTCCTATTACCCCACATTTAACCATTTTTCTGTACTAATGATTTTTGTTTTGGTCAAGGTAGATTACGTATCTTTCACAGTAATTTTTTGGGTGGAGTCTGAAGCTTCAGCAGGCAACACGTGGATGGCATGGCTCCATGCTGTAGGCTTTTTGGCCAAGCTAAGGAAAAGATGCATCCTCAGCTGCCCCCCCCCACAGCCTTCTCTCTCCTTCCTCCCAGTTCCCATGGTTATTCCTGGACAACTGCTCATCGTCCCAGCAAGTGGGTTCTAGCAAGGAGCAATTTAAAGGAGACCCCAGGCATCCTCGTTTCTGCAAGGGGCTGGAGGGAACTGGTGAACTTCTGACTTCCAGCAATTAGGAAGCAAACACCTCTCTGGGATTTGGAAGCTTCAATAGACAACACGGGGAGAACATGGCTCCATGTGCTATTCACTTGTCCAAATCACAGACCAAAGTGGTGTCTCAGAAACAACATTTGACTTAAGAGTAAAAAACTATAGTAAAGGTGTGATAATGGCAATCACCATTGTTTGCATAGATTCAGAGAAATATGGGGAAAATGGAGAAAAAATCCTTGGCCTGATTACAAAAAAGCCTCACCAGAAGTTTATTGACATAAGACGGACTCTGGGTTCTAGGCATACCAAGTCTGTCCAACCAGAGTCATTCTCCATGGTCCTGGTGAAACTTTTTCACACTTTAGCTATTGTTGGTATCAGGCTCTTATATTTAAAGATTTTATAAACAGGTCCTTAAATTTTATATGTAAAAATAAGCATAAAATATAATTAAGTATATGTATTGATTTAACAGCTTTAAACGTGGACAGCGAGGAAATTTCAACTTGACCTAAGACCGGAGGTCCTATCACATCACCTAACACTTAGTGGAAACCAGAAGATGCATTGTTCTTTGAAATTTGAAGAATGAGAGCACTAACTCCAGAAAACTGACTTTGACGACAGTGACTGGTAGAACTTACCTGGAAACCATTAAGGAAAACCCTACCCTAAGCAATAGTCCAGCTCTCTTACAAAAATCAAGATTTCCTAGCACAGAAGCCCAATTCTGACAACAGAGACTGAGCATAATGTTTGGAATCATGACTTCCTAGACTATGGCTTAGGTAACTAGCAAAAAC
>PVKC010020802.1:0-18367 GCA_004027635.1 Crocidura indochinensis
CAAAAAAAAGAAAAAATTTGATAAACTTCTGAAACTATTTTCTGTATTCAGTTTTTTTTTTTTACAGTTTTTTGGGATTTTTTGTTTGTTTTTTTCAGGCCACACCCATTTATGCTCAGCGGTTACTCCTAGCTAAGCGCTCAGAAATTGCCCCTGGCTTGGGGGAACCATATGGGACACCGGGGGATGGAAACGTGGTACTTCCTTGGCTAGTGCTTGCAAGGCAGACACCTTACCTCTAGTGCCACCTTGCCGCGCCCCCCCCCCCATTTTTTTTTTCTTTTTTGGTTTTTGGTTTTTTTGGTCACACCCTGTGGCACTCAGGGTTTACTCCTGGCTCTGCGCTCAGAAATCGCTTCAGGAGTGATTTTTTTTTTTCAAGTAGATACAAGATGAGCTAGAATTTTCTATTTAGAAACTTGGCAATTGCAACTTGAAGAGAATATAATAAATTGGTCATATAAACAAATTTTCCTTGGTCTAAAAAAATACATATTTTTCTCATTTCCCTTTGTTTCTACAGCTTCTTTGTGGTTATAATAAAAGAGTCAAGCTTAATAGTGGTAGGATATGTGTCAGACCAACACAAAGAACCCAACTCTTTTGAATCTCAGTTTCAGATTGAATTGGGCTGTTGACCGAAGTGGAAAGTGGCAGGAGTTGGAGTATCCTAGTCCTGCTTATCCGGCCTTTGCATGTGGGTCAGGGTATATGATCTCCAGAGACATCGTCCACTGGCTAGCCAGAAACTCAGGGAGATTAAAGACGTATCAGGTAACTAAAGATTTTTGATTTAAAAGAACACTAATCAGGGGCCCGGGAGATAGCATGGAGGTAAGGAGTTTGCCTTTCATGCAAAAGGTCATCGATTCGAATCCCAGTGCCCCATATGGTCCCCCGAGCAATTTCTGAGCATGGAGCCAGGAGTAACCCCTGAGCACTGCCGGGTGTGACCCAAAAACAAACAAAAAAAAACACTAATCAAACCCACTGATGTAGGCCCAACTAATAGGCCAGTATGTTACCCTTTCTGTATAGGAATCACTATAAAGGAGTAGGACATGCTCATAGCCCTCAAATCTTGGCTCTAAATCTTATCCTTAATTATTTGGGGCTTACATTGTCTTCAGCCACTAACTGTGCCAGTAGAAATATAAAGATTAGAATAAAGAAAGTGTTTTCTATGTGTGAATGGAAATTTGGGGTTGGTGGTACTAGGGAGAGAACCCAGGGTCTCATACATGTGGGCCATGTGCTCTACCATTGAGCCATCAGTGTTTTAATTCTGACTCTGATAGTGTTAGTAAACAACTCGGCATAGATATTAGAACTACCAGTGGGTGCTAACAGTTCATGAGTGGGCTGGCAACATATTGAGATAGTCTTCTCAGTGTGGTGTGTGCACCACTAGCTCGGACTTTGCACATTGATATTGAAACATGTTTGGCACTTCATTGTAGGATATTTCAAAACACAGTAGGACATTATCAATGAGAGGGTTAGGAATTATCTTTGCAAATGAAGTCACGTTCATTTAAATGTTCACATTAAATTTTATGTGGCATATCTAGGGTGAAGATGTGAGTATGGGCATTTGGATGGCAGCCATAGGACCTAAAAGGTACCAGGTAAGCACGTCCGAGAAGGGCTAGTGCAAGTTTCTGAAGAATTGAGTCAATATTCTCTCAAAATATCCACCAATAGCTCCAATAGGTGGGAGCTATGAACCTTCAGACCTAGCAATATAGATGTTTTAATCTGCATGATCCACACAAATATTAGAGCTCAGTTTAACCCACATAGTAATTACATAGTAATCCACTTTGGATCTCATGTAATATTTTTCTAGGTTTGAACAGAAAAAAAATTTTGAATGGAAACTCTTCCCACAAAGAAAAATTACCTTTATATACATTTGATCAGAAATTTACTGCAAGCTTTAAAACTAAGAATTGGGGTCCAGGGGCTGGAGAGATAGCACAGTGGCGTTTGCCTTGCAAGCAGCCGGCCTAGGACCTAAGATGGTTGGTTCGAATCCCGGTGTCCCACATGGTCCCCCGTGCGTGCCAGGAGCTATTTCTGAGTAGATAGCTAGGAGTGACCCCTGAGCGCCTCCAGGTGTGTCCCAAAAAAACAAAACAAACAAAAAAAAAAAAGAATTGGGGTCCAAAGAGATAGCATGGAGGTAGGGCATTTGCCTTTCATGCAGAAGGACGGTGGTTCGAATCCCGGCATCCCATATGGTCTCCTGAGTCTGCCAGGAGTGATTTCTGAGCAGAAAGCCAGGAGTAACCCTTGAGTACTGAGTGTGACCCCAAAACCAAAAAAAAAAAACTTTAAAAATTGACTTAACTTAGGGGCTGGCGTGGTGGTGCTAGAGGTAAGGTGTGTCTGCCTTGCCAGCGCTCGCCTAGGACGGACCACGGTTCAATCCCCGGCATCCCATATGGTCCCCCAAGCTGGAAGCGACTTCTGAGCGCATAGCCATAAGTAACCTCTGAGCGTTACCAGGTGTGGCCTAAAAACAAAACAAACAAACAAAAAAAAGAATTGACTAACTTAGGGGCCAGAGCAATGGTATAAGCAGTAAGGTCCATGCTAGCCCTGGTTTGATCCCCCAGGTCCATATGGTCCCCCAAGCCAGGAGCGATTTCTGAGCACATAGCCAGGGGTAACCCCTAAGTGTCACCAGGTGTGGCCCAAAAACAAACAAAAAAAAATTTGACTAACTTAAATTCCTAGCAATGTAGTAATCCAAGGACCATTCATGCTTTCTGAATGATACACATAAAACCCTGGATCGTTATATTTTAAATAGTTGGAGCGATAGTACAGCAAGGAGGGCATTTGCCTTGCACGACACTTAGTAGGTTCCATCCCTGGCATCCCATATGGTCCTCCAGGAGTATTTTCTGAGTGCAGAGCCATGAGTAAACTCTGAGCATCTCAGGGTGTGGCCCAAATTACAAAATTAAATTTTTTAAATAGTTTATTCAGTGTATTACTGAACCAAAAAGAAAAAAGCAAGTAAATTCTGAAGACCTGAAATGAAAAGTAGGAGTGTCCTGAGAAAAACAAGCAAAAGTTGGTTTTTCCCTAAAAATTTCTCTGAGAATTCTTGGTTCTTGCAGATTCTACTTTGGCCACATGGTGTAGGGAACAGACAGGAATGTATAGTGCCTGCTGAGTAGAAACCCTGCAGAGTGGGCCCATCATTCTAGGAGAGCAGAAGTGACAGTACAATGGGTAGAGCCTAGCATATGGTGACCCCAGGTTCAGTCCCCATACATAACTACATTCCATACAGTTTCCCAGCCCTAGTAGGAGTCATGCCTGAGCACAGAATAAGCCTCCAAGCACTTCAGATATGGCCCCAAAATGAAACAAACAAAAGAGAGTAGAAATAGCCCAGGTCATCTTGGTGTCATACATTGTTTTCTTGATCTAATAATAATGGCTCCAATCTTTGCAGAACTTAATTTGTAGTTGTTTTCTGCAGACTGTTGCTCCTGAAGCTTATTTCCTTATGTATTGAGGGGGAAAAAAAAATATATATATATATAAAATATTTATTTTCTCTCTCTCTCTCTCTCTCTCTCTCTCTCTCTCTCTCTCTCTCTCTCTCTCCTCTCTCTCTCTCCATGATAACTTCAAAAAATGCATTCCTACAGAGCACTTTTTTCCTTACTATGTACCTAAAGGCATTAACCATCCACAGCTACTTAAAATTTCTGGCTTAGGAAATGAGCCTCCACAGAGGGCCACCCCAGCTTCTTCCCATGTATGTGTGGGCTTTAGTTTCAGATGCTCAGAGCACATCTTCCATGACACTCAGGGTCAAGACTGATACTAGCCTGCTTGACAGTTTTGTTTTCTTAATACCATCCCTACAATCTCCTACCTCCTGCAGACTCAGCCTCGGGGATCTCATCTCTTTCTTTCTTTCCTTTTCCTTTTCTCTTCCCCTTCCCCTTTCTTTCCTTTCTTTTCCTTTTTCCTTTCCCTTCCCTTCCCTTCCCTTTCTCTTCCCTTCCCTTTCCCTTCCCCTTCCCTTCCCTTTTCCTCTCCCTTTCCTTTCCCTTCCTTTTCCCTTCTCCCCCCCCCTTTCTTTCTATTTTTTTGGTTTTTGGGTCACATCCGGCAGCGCTCAGGGTAACTCCTGGCTCTATGCTCAGAAATCACCCCTGGCAGGCACAGGGGACTATATGAGATGCCGGGATTCGAACTACCAACCTTCTGGATGCAAGGCAAAGGCATTACCTCCATGCTATCTCTCCAGCCCCAGATCCCACCTTTCTATGGGTGTCACTAGCCAGTCTGGGATGGCCTTTCAAAACCCGGCAGGACCTTTAAGGGACATGTTTCACTTCAGCACCTCTACTCCACATTGTTTTTGTTTTTGTTTTTGTTTTTGTTTTGTTTTTTTGCCTTTTAGGTTTGCTTTGCTTTAAAATCACTTTACTATAGCCAGATTTTTTTTCCCCTCATATCGAATGGGTTTTTCTGTATCTTTATTCTGCTGTATTACTGGAAATACAAAATGAGCCAGTGGTTAAGTTTTTTTTGTTTGTTTGTTTTTGGGCCATACCCGGTGACACTTGGGTTCCTCCTGGCTATTCGCTCAGAAGTCGCTCCTGGCAAGCACGGGGACCATATGGGGAACCGGGGAATCCAACTGCGGTCCGTCCTAGGTTAGCGCAGGCACCTTACCTCCAGCGCCACCAACCGGCCCCCGAAGAGTTATTTTTTAATTCTTTTTACCCAAGGGTTAGACACCACAAACAGGGATTCTCAGTACCGTCATCCCGAGCCTGTGACTGCAGTTTCTCTTTCTTTTTTTTTTTTTTAACAATATTAACTTTAAACACCATGATGAGAGTTATTCAAAATGGAAGTCTTTTTTTTCCTTTTTTCTTTTTTTTGGTTTTTGGTTTTTGGGCCATACCCAGTGACGCTCAGGGGTTACTCCTGGCTATGCGCTCAGAAGTTGCTCCTGGCTTGGGGGACCATATGGGACACTTGGGGATCGAACCAAGGCCCATCCAAGGCTAGCACAGGCAAAGCAGGCACCTTACCTGCAGCGCCACCGCCCGGCCCCGGAAGTCTTACAATGTATGCCCCCACCCTTCACCTATGGACATTTCCCACCACAAATGTGGTATCTAAAAAGTGTGGTTCGCACTATTGTTAGTGAGGGGATACCATACATATCACTTTATCTCCATCCAGTACCAATAATGTAATCAGTTCAAATGATCATAATTGTCCATTGTCTGCCATAACTGCACTGCTTCTCTATTTGTGTCAAGCTTCTTACTGGTCCACCTGGTCCTTCTCTCTGTTGTCTCTGGATATTAATATCACATTATCTTTTATATTTCTTATATCCTACAAATGAATGAGATTATTCTATATCTAGCCCCCTCTCATTTCACTCAGCATAATACTCTCTGAGTTCATCCATGTATAAGTAAATTTCATGACTTCATTTTTCCTAGCGGCTCCATAGTATCCCATAGTGTAGATGTGTCACAATTTCTTTATCCATTCATCTGTTCTTGGACACTTTTTTTTCCCCCCAGATTCTGGCTATTGTGAATAGTATTGCAATAAACATAGGAACACAAAGGGCGTTTCTGAGTTATGTTTTTAGACTTCTAGGATATATTCCTAGGAGTGGTATTGCTGGGATGTAATGGGAAATAATTCTTATCCCAAAGAGTTTCTGAGGATATTTATTTTAAGTACTTGGTACAGGACCCAGAATAATTTAATTATTTTATCTAAATAGTTGCTGATATCCAGCCCCGGATCCTTCTAAAAGCAAACCTTTGTTTGTAGTTTCTAAATTTCTTTTCTTTTAGAACTCCTTTTACTAATTGCACACACGGCAGTTTCTGAAATCAGTGGCAGTAAATCAGTAGGGTGTGGTGTTTTCCCGAGTCTCCCTCGAACCACCAGATTCACACATTTAGAATTTATCTGTATTCTAAATGTGTGTCTGTGTGCATGTTTGTTCCCTCTCTACACTGTTCCTCAGCTTCCAAATCAACTTTTGTTTTGTCTCTTAACAGGACAGTCTCTGGTTATGTGAGAAGACTTGTGAAACAGGAATGTTGTCTTCACCTCAGTATTCTCCACAGGAACTAATAGATCTATGGAAACTGAAGGAATCATGTGGTGATCCTTGTCAGTGTGAAGCAAAATAATGATTTTACTTGGTAGTGTTCAAACATCAGGGTAGGCAAATGATGATCTGAGTAGAAGTCTGCAGAAAGCCCACTGATTGACAATAGAACATATCTCACCACAGTTCTCGGCTGGCACTATCACCTACAACCAATGTGGTATTTAGTGTCTGCACAGATTTTCCTTTTGAAAACTCTTATAGCATAAGAAAAATTATTTCATCCTGGAAGATAGCTGAAAAATACCAAGTTAAGAAAACAAAATGTTTCTCAATACTGATGCATTTCAAGGTAAATCGTCTCCTACTATTTTTCATTAAAATTTGGCCAAGTAACAGAAAGTTTGAAAGAACCAGAATTACAGAATAGCTCGATATACATAATTAAGGGGCCAGAGCAATATTACAGTGAGCAGGTGCTTGCCTTGCATGCAGCCAACCCATGATTAATCTCCAGTACTCCATATGACCCGAGTACTGCCAGGTGTGGCCCCAAAACAAAACAACCAAATCATAAGGCCAAAAAGGACTCACAGATATGCTATGTGATCACTTGTACCAAAGTATGGGATTTCTGGAGGTAATGTCAGATTTTATATCTCAGTTGTGGATTTTGGTTTTAAAGTTTTCCTTTGCCATTTAACAGAAATCCTAAAGGTTATATTTTAGTGACCTCTTTTAAAAGGCTGAGGGGTATGGATCAGTATTTGTGAGGTCCTAGGTTCATTCAGTCTAACACTACAAAAAAAAAAAAAAACCACTTTAAATTGCTGGATAGTAGTAACATTACAACATTCTCAGGGTTTTAGTGCCATAGAGAAAGATATAACGTAGTTGACACTGAAGTTTAGTAATCTTCTATAGAAGAATATATGCTCAGTTTAAGTATGACTATAGGGACAGCATGTAATTAATTTTTGTAAGTACTGAAATATAGTATAACTGAGGAGAGATCATAACATATTTAATACATACTAGAGGATGTGCCTCTCTAAGTTTAAGGGACATTTCCCCCAAATGACCAACCAAATCATTGTAGTAACCTTTTAAACTAGTATTATCTATAGAGAATTCCATTAAAAGTGGTCTTATGCAACACATTCACTGTGTTCAGATTTTATTAGACTAGTTAGGTTATAGTTAATATCTGAACCTGCACACATGAAATGCAGTCATGAACTATACAGTAAATAGGAAATAAAATCAAGAAGTCAAGAGTAGTTTGAAATCCTTTATTATTACTATTTATATACATACATAGAAGTTGTTTATTCCCAATGAAAAACACTGCCTTTTCTTTACATCGGACAAGATATAAAGCTTCACTTAGTATTCTGACCATATAATTGTTCTAATCAATCATGTATTTTTCTGGAATTCCATCATGACAAGTCTAGTCTCTAAATTTTCTTAGTTGTGTATTACCATCGCACTAAAAGGCAATCTCCATTTTCTACAGAGTAAAAATTTAATGACTTTTGGTCATTTTCTAGTTCAATCTCTTTGCCCGGCATCTAAAATCAGAACAAAGGGGTAGGAGATAATTAAAACAAAGGCTATTAGAATTACTATTAGAAAGAAAGATGTTCTTATTTAGGACATCCCTATTTAGTATATCTTGGTAGGTTATTTTGGGAGTCTGGGGCACTTTTACCTTGAATTTATATGGAAAAATTTGAGCATTCCCAAACCACCAAAAAAGAACCAAATCATGACAAAATATGTTCTATTTTCAGAGTGAGGGACTTGCAGATTATTACACAAATAACAGATATTTTGGTCTCCTTTCAGAATCAGCATTATGTAGGTAATTAGTATGTCATATTACAGAAAATTAGGCTTGATTTCATGTTCTGCTGGGCAACTTAAACTTACTTTGGGACTCTCATAGGACAACAGAAGTTCTGACACAGGAACTTTGAGAAGACGTGACAGCAATCCTTTCACCTTTTGAATTGTCATGGAATCTATCAAAGAAAAGAGAAAAAACCCCTCAGTTCTCACATGGCAAAGCTTTAACTTGTCTCTTATAGTATCTTATAGTATTTGGCCCAAGGAAATGCTTCGAGGGAAGGTTCACCTATCATGTGGATATACTCCTTGGTAGAATCTTTTGAGAAGATTGAGATAATTATGGGAAAAGGAGTCCATGTTTGACCTAAGTGCCCTTGACAATGAGTTTTCATAGCATTTCAGTGTTGTTTAATAATTCTCCCTTAATCTGAAAAAACAGAAAACATACTCTGAGCACAGAAATAAGTAAATGGTACCATCTTTAAAAATCTTTATGATAACTTATAAATTATTAAAGAACACTGGAGTGAGGCTTGGTTGCCATGATTTCATTATCTCTTGGCTTTAGTTTCTTCTGTAAAGTGAACACAAACTAAATGAGGTCTCATCCTATCTGTAATTACAATACACATACAAGTGACCACCTGGCATTTTCTTAATGAGTATGCTTTGGTTTGTTCTGGAAACACTATGAATTTCTTTCCAAAGATAGTAAATACTGTAGTAAATATTGGCTACTTCGACTATGAGAAGTGAGTTTCTTTGAAGCTTTAGCTGGAAGTATAGCAATAGTATGGTGTTCCTACAAATACCACGTCTA
Organism: Crocidura indochinensis; assembly: GCA_004027635.1. NCBI lineage: Eukaryota > Metazoa > Chordata > Mammalia > Eulipotyphla > Soricidae > Crocidura > Crocidura indochinensis. The sequence goes on from PVKC010020802.1 coordinate 8,802, forward strand.
TTCAAATATTTTTCTATCAAAAATCATTTTTGTAAAAGCTGTCTTTTTATGCAACTTGTGATAATAAATGTTATCTTTATTTTAGAATAAAATATGCCTTATCTTTATGGACTAAATCACATGATAGATATTTATTTTAATAAGCACAATTTATATCTCTTTAAGTGCTTTAATATAAATCCTGTACTTTCAAAAGATTTAAGTGGACTGACTTTTATTGTTTTGTGGGTGATTAATGGAAAGGTTAACACCTATAACATTTACTAATGGGAAATGATGTATTCCTAAACTATATTAGACAAAAAGTCTATTATATTAGGTTAAGCAAAAAGTCTGGCCACCATTATAGTAAGAAAATTGTACTTGTGTCTATAGAAGTGGCTATTATAATAAATACCTTTTTATTTATTTATTTATTTGGTTTTTGGGCCACACATAGTGACGCCCAGGGGGTTACTCCTGGCTATGCACTCAGAAATCGCTCCTGGTTTGGGATGCGGGGGATCAAACCACAGTCCTCCTAGGCTACCACATGCAAGGTAGGTGCCTTACCACTTACACCACCACTCCAGCCCTATAATATCACTTTTCATATAAAAGTAACAACATACAGAAAGTGTAGAGGTTGGCTAATTATCCTTTTTTTCCCAGTTTATGAAAGGCTGACTAAATTTCATTATATACTATATTTCAAATATATTTTTGAAACATATATACTTTTACATGTCTGTTTCTGGACTACCCACACAAATGGAACTGAATTTTTTTCCCTTAAATTCCAATTCCCAGGCCAGAAAGGATAGTAATAGGCTAACCTGTGTGAGATACACAGTAGGTGTGACCACTAGTAAAAAAAAAAAAAAAATTATTTCAGGCCTGGTATATGGCTCAGTTGTAGAGCAATTGCCTTAAATGTGTGAGGCCTTGAGTTCAACCATTATACCAAAAGCCAAATTTCAAGTCCCATATGTGGCTACTAGTGGCAGTTGTATTAGATAGCAAAGCTCGGCCGGAGAGGTAGCATTGAGGTAGAGCATTTGCCTTGCATGCAAATGTCATTGGTTTGAATCCTGGCATCCACATGGTCCCCTGTGCCTGCCAGGAGCGATTTCTAAGCGTAGAGCCAGGAGTAACCCCTGAGCACTGCTGGGTGTGACCCAAAAAAACAAAAAAAAATTTTTTTAAAGACAGCAAAGCTCTACATCTCTTTATTCTGTTTAATGACATATGTATTGTCTTATCAAAATTGGCCATAAGTGATTTCTGAGTAGAGCCAGGAGCATCCTAGCCCTGCATATGCACCCACAAACACAAAAACACACACATCAAAAATAAGAACTTACTATTCCCTGCTAGTAAACATATATCTAAATGTTTTCGGCTTTACCATTACATATGCTATGTCATATTTTTAATTACATTATGCTAATCACCACATGACATTTTTGCAAAATCAGAATATTTTTATTCTTTGTGCCAAATCCACATATTTATCTTTTGTTTAATTAGTTAAAAAATGGTACAATATTTTTACATTTTTGTTTTTAGTTTTTTTGGGGGGAAGGGCACACACCTGGCAGTGTTCAAAGGGTTGCTCCTGGCTCTATGCTCAGAAATTGTTCCTGGAAAGCTTGGGGAACTATATGGGACGCTGGGAATCAAACCAGATCTGCCCCGGGTCAGCAGCGTGCAAGGCAAATGCCCTACTGCTGTGTTATCACTCTGACCTCTAATTTTAATTTCTGGAGGATGAGTCGTCCTATGTGGTGTTTAGTAGTTCCAGGGACCACTTCGGTCAGTATTTGGCCAACTGAGTCATATGGATGAATGCCACAGCCTGAACGTGTGTTGTTGGGCCCTGTAATGACATGGGTTCCCTAGTGATGCTCCATGGCCACCAAGGCTACACCCAGCAGTGTTAGGAAATAATTTAGTAGTGGGGATTAAACTAGGATTGGCTCGTGCTAGGTAAGAGCTGTAACCCTGCATTATTGCCCCAGACGCTCTCAATTCATAAAGAATATTTATATAAGTGATCAGACATTTCCTGCATGTTGCATTTAAGTGAATAATAAGAGGGTTCATAGAGCTGAAAAGGGTGAGTGCAAGCTTGGTATTTGGGAGGACTATGTTTCATGTGGAGCCCTAGTGCTGCACCTCCAGGAGCAACTTCTGCGCAAATAGCTGCGAGTAATATAAACACCAGGGTGACTGGCCAAGTAAGCCAAAAATAAATAAAAATAATAGTAAGAACCATTTCAGTCTGCTGTTACAACTGAATTTAGAGACCATTAAAGAGTTGGGGCCAGAGAAAGCACTGGAGGAAAGGCTCTTCCTGCAATGCAGCCAACCTGCTTCAGATTCCCAACACCATATATAGATGGTCCCATGAGTTCAGGGGTCACTCCTGAACACCACTGCATGGGGAGGAAAAGTAATGAGTGCCTATGGGTATGGGTGATGCTTATGTATATACCCTCCTATGTCTATGTATGGGTGATCCTAATCTCCACTCGTTCTGCATGATTAATGCAAGAGCATGAGAACAGTAGATATTTCAAGAGGTAATAAAAATCAGAACTGTAGGGCCAGAGAGATAGCACAGCAGCGTTTGTGTTGCAAGCAGCCGATCCTGGACCTAAGGTGGTTGGTTCAAATCCCGGCGTCCCATATGGTCCCCCTGTGCCTGCCAGGAGCTATTTCTGAGCAGATAGCCAAAAATAACCCATGAGCACTGCCAGGTGTGGACCAAAAACCGAAAAAAAAAATCAGAACTGAGACAGTCCTAGTTAGAAAAGGCCCAAGCCATTCGTCCCATTGTCCCTAAGTCACACAAATCAGTCTTGTCTAATGACTTTTACAGCAAAGGAAAACTTAAAAGATCTAACAACAACATTCTTTTTTTTTTCTTCTATTTTGTTTGAATATGGGGCCATGCCTGACAATGCTCAGAGTTAACTCCTGGCTCTGCACTCAGGAATCACTTCTGGTGATGCACAGAGTAGTACTACAAACTGAACCTGGGTCAGCCACATGCAAGGCAAATGTCCTACCTGCTATACTATCACTCTGGCTGTCTAACAACAAAATCCTTGGTGGTAACATTCCTAAAAACATTACATGAGTCTGGGAAGTAAAAGGAAAAATGCAAAAGCATCCAAAACTAAACAAAAATTTCTTGTCCTAGTTCGTATGTCTTTATAAGTGCCTTCTGAGATTCTTTTTCTTTGGGAGGTGGGGGTTTGGGGCCACACCCAGTGATGCTCAGGGGTTACTCCTGGCTATGAGCTCAGAAATTGATCCTGGTTTGGGGACCAGATGGAACACCGGGGTATTGAACCGCAGTCCGTCCTAGGTTAGTGTGTGCAAGGCAGAGGTCCTAGCACTTGCACCACTGCTCTGGCCCCACTTCTGAAATTCTTATGGAACAATAAGCCTCCACAAATAGCTAAGACAGGGCCTGGAGACATAGCACAGCGGCGTTTGCCTTGCAAGCAGTCGATCCAGGACCAAAAGTGGTTGATTCGAATCCCGGTGTCCCATGTAGTCCCTGGTGCCTGCCAGGAGCCATTTCTGAGCAGACAGCCAGGAGTAACCCCTGAGCACCGCTGGGTGTGGCCCAAAAACAAAATAAATAAATAAATAATACCAAATAGCTAAGACAAACCTTGAGAAAAGTAAACAGGAGACATCACTTTTCCCAACTTCAAACTACTACAAAACAGTAGTAATTAAAACAGCATGGTATTAGAATAAAAGCAGACTCTCAGATCAATGGAATAGAATTGGATACCTTGAAATATGCCCACATATATGTTATGTTAATCTTTAATAAAAGAACAAAAATTATGAACTTGAGCAAGGAAACCTCTTTAAGTGGTGCTGGGAAAACAATACAGGTAGGTATAAGAAAATGAACTCGGGGCCGGGTGGTGGCGCTGGAGGTAAGGTGCCTGCCTTGCCTTGTGCTAACCGAGGACGGACCGCAGTTCGATCCCCCGGTTCCCCATATGGTCCCCCGTGCCTGCCAGGAGCGACTTCTGAGCCAATAGCCAGGAGTAACCCCTGAGCGTCACCAGGTGTGGCCCAAAAACCAAAAAAAAAAAAAAAGAAAAAAGAAAATGAACTCATGGGGCCAGGCGGTGGCGCTGGAGGTAAGGTGCCTGCGCTAACCTAGGACGGACCGCAGTTCGATCCCCCGGTTCCCCATATGGTCCCCCGTGCCTGCCAGGAGCGACTTCATGAGCGAATAGCCAGGAGTAACCCCTGAGCGTCACTGGGTGTGGCCCAAAAACCAAAAAGAAAAAAAAGAAAATGAACTCATGGGGCCCGGGAGATAGCATGGAGGTAAGGTGTTTGCCTTTCATGCAAAAGGTCATCGATTTGAATCCCGGTGCCCCACATGGTCCTCCGTGCCTGCCAGGAGCAATACCCAATAACCAAAAAAAAAAAAAGGAAATGAACTCATATCTTTCTAACACCATACACAAAAGTCAAATCAAAATGGATTAAAGACTTTTATATCAGGCCTGAAACCATAAGGTTCATAAATAAAATATCAGAAGAGTTCTACATGACATTGAAGTAAAAGCATCTTCAAGGATGAAATACAAACAAGTAGAAACAAAGATAAACAAAAGGGGTTACATTAAATTAAGCTGCTGCGCCTCCAAGGAAATAACCAGTAAGAGGATTTCCCACAATTGGGAGAAATTATTTACCCAATCTGGTAAGGGGTTAATATCTAATGTATGTAAGGCACTGATAAAGCTTAACAAAAATATACCTCATCGGGGCCCGGGAGATAGCATGGAGGTAAGGCATTTTGCCTTTCATGCAAAAGGTCATTAGTTCGAATCCCGGTGCCCCATATGGTCCCCCGTGCCTGCCAGGAGCAATTTCTGAGCATGGAGCCAGGAATAACCCCTGAGCACTGCTGGGTGTGACCCAAAAAGAAAAAAAAAAAAGTCTTAAAAAAAAATATATATATATACCTCATCAAAAAATGTAGAGATGAACAGAAACACCTCAGAGAATATATACAGGTAGCCAAAAGGCACATGAAAAAATGCTCTACATCATTAATTACCTGGAAGATGCAAATCAAAACAATCCCATCTCACCACGAAGACTGGCACACAAGAAAAAACAAAAATAGTGGCTGTGGTAATAGCACTGTGGTTAGGGGTAGGTGTGGCCCAGAAACAACAACAAAAAGGCTACTTGTATTAGCCTGGATGAATGAAGAATGGGTGTCTCATCCACTGCTGATGGGAATATCAAGTGGTCCAACCTTGCACATGGCTGACCCAGGTTTGATCCCAGACATCACATATGGTCCCCTCATTCCACCAGGATGAAAGCAGGGCCAGGAGTAAGCCCTTAGCATCACTGGGTATGGCCCCAATTCCTCACATACACACAAATCAAACCATAAATAAAAGCTCACAAAGTCCACACTGGCAGATCTGAATGAACTATTCAAGCCAATTCACACAGGACTCTGATTCAGAAAAAGGAGGAAACGCTAGATTTATTCTTACCTGGCAACTGTTTTTCTATGTCACTTTGATCAAGTTGGTTAGGATACTTTATTTTCAATGCTAAAAGAAAAAAAGGTAATACTAATGAGATCTCTAAACAAATTATGCGTGCAAATTAGAGAGATTTGATAAATGAACCACTGTTCAGTATAACATGGCCTGAATCCTACTCAAGTAATAAACATCTTTTACCTTTTTTTTTTTTTGTTTGTGCTTGTTTGTTTTGGGGCTGCACCCAGAAATGCTCAGGGATTACTAATTCAAGGGTTACTAAAATTTCTTGTTGGTATGGAGCAATAGTACAATAGGTAGCACAGTTGCTTTCAAGCAACATATAAGGGTTCAAAACCCAGCACCATATATGTTCCCCCAATTCCTTCCAGGAGTAATACCTGAGCAAAGAGATAGCAATAAGGCCTGGTACATATAGATATGTCCCCCAAAATAAACCACAAAAATTAAATTCCTTTTATTCGTATTTTACAAGATTACTAACGACAAAAATAGATTGGCAAGGTTGATGAGACAGTGCTGTGGGAAGGGCACTTGCCTTGAATGCAGCCAACCTAGTTTAGATCCTAGCACCCCAATCTGATCACCAGGGCCTCACGAGGAGTAATCCCTGGGCACAGGGCCAGGAATAGCCAGAACTAAACTAAAAACTAGATAGATCGATATTCTGTTATTTTCTCTTTGTACCTTAATATTGTTTCTAACACTTCAAAGAGTCAAATTTCCAGATTTAGTTAACTCTAAAATACTTCCAACATTTCTAACACTATTCGATCAGTCCTAACAAAACTATAAGCATAAAAACTGGTAAGCTATCAAGATACGATTTCAGATATGTTTGATATTTTAAAACATTTAAAAACTGAAGTACTTCATTTAAAGAAACAAACTCCATTAGGGCTGTCACTGTCTCAGAACTTGACTCCTATAATGAAACTGACTTTTCATGTAAGGTTCTTACTTAGTAGTTTGTTTCTGAGCAGAAATGGTTGTGGTGTGTTGAGTTCGCCATCTTCAGGTGCACCATATTCTGTTAAAGAAGTTTTAAAAAGATGGTTGATAAACCAAAGTTCACTGAAAGGAAGAAAAGGGAGCTGGAGAGACAGGACAAAGGGAAGTAAGTGCTTTGGCCTTGTATTCAGCCAACCCCAGATTGATTTCAGCCACCCCGAGTGGTGGTCCCCAGAGCACCCACCACGAAGAGTGATCAGGAATGGCCCAAAATGGAAAAAAATGGTTTAGATAAACATCAATGCCTTTTCTTTTCCTGGGATAAAGAGAGCATCAGATAGAATCTGCTTCCTCTTACTTGTTACCTCCAGTTTCAGGAGCCAGGCAGTACCCACTTCAAGTGTGGTTACTGTAACAAACCTTACATCTCTGTTCATCAGAGAATGCCCTAACTAACAAGACAAGGTTGTGCTTTCCAAATACGTATAAGGCTTATTCAAATGTTTCTGCTTTATTTCTGGGTCCTATGGAGGACACTTTCACCAAGTTTCAGCCAGATCGTTCAGGCTAGGCTGATACTCAGTAGTACCACGACAACAAATCCAGGCCCCAGCCAGGAAAGCAGTCATAGCAGTAAAATGTAAGGAGAGCAGTGCTACTACCAGGCCAACATATGACATTTCTATGACTACACCTTAAGTATCTGCCTTTCTCTTCTAGCATTCTTAGCAGTGAACAACAAGCACACCCTTCTCCCTGCCTCCACTAAGTGATTTAGGATTTACCAAAGTGGCCAAGAAATTGGGCCAGCTAATGGAGTCATTTGAAAGCAATTCCCACAGGCGACTTTTCTTTCTCAAAGATAATATTCCAGCCTAAAGCATGTATGTGGTGAGCTTCTTGCACTAGGAAATATATATAAATGAAAACTGCATAAAGTGAAATTTGGAATAATAATGAAGTCAAAACAAAATCAAAAGTACTTTAGGGACAAAGAGTCCTGAAGCCATAGCTTCAAGTTTGAGGATGGAGACTGGAAAAAAACAAATGTCAAAACTGATAATGTGGGGGCCGGGCGGTGGCGCTGCAGGTAAGGTGCCTGCCTGCCTTACCGCGCTAGCCTTGGCCGGACCGCGGTTCGATCCCCCGTGCCCCATATGGTTCCCCAGGCCAGGGGCGACTTCTGAGCGCATAGCCAGGAGTAACCCCTGAGCGTCACTGGGTGTGGCCCAAAAACCAAAAAAAAAAAAAAATTGATAATGTGAGTGAGCAGCAGAAGAGATGCCTAGAAAAAGTGTTCATCCATACTCATATGAGGTCAGAAATACCGGGGGGGCTTTGAAAAATACATATGGAGCAGAGAAGAGAGAACTGGGGCTGAAGCGTATGTTGTGCACACAGCTGACCCTGTTTGACCCTGGCACTATATTCAGTCCCCAGAGCTTGGCCAACCAGATGTGGCCCCAAAATTTAAGGAAAAAAAACTTTGTTTGTTTTTGGGTCACATCTGGCAGCGCTCAGGGTTTTTTCCTGGCTCTACGCTCAGAAATCATCCTGGCAGGCTTGGGGGACCAAATGGGATATCGGGATTTGAACCAATGACCTTCTGCATGCAAGGCAAATGCCTTACCTCCATGCTATCTCTCTGGCCCCAAGAAAAAAAAATTTTTTTTTTTTTGGTTTTTTTTGGGTCACACCGGCAGTGCTCAGGGGTTACTCCTGGCTCCATGCTCAGAAATTGCTCCTGGCAGGCACAGGGGACCATATGGGGCACCAGGATTCGAACCGATGACCTTTTGCATGAAAGGCAAACGCCTTACCTCCATGCTATCTCCCGGGCCCCCCAAGAAAAATTTTTTAAAAACCAATGGTAAGTTCACCTTAAAGGGCTCTGAATTTTTCACACTCTAGATTGTAACCAGTATGGAGATCAACTAGATTTCCACTTGCCCTTCCAAAAGCAGTGAGTGCAAAATTGTAAGCGTCTGTCTGTCTGTCAGAGATGCTTCTGCCTCAGCTGCAAATGTCTCCTAGAAACCTATACACACTTCCAGTGTTAGGGATTCTGTTAATTTCTCTTCTCTAAAGACACCTGATTAGTTCTCTGCACCCATCTTCCTAAAGTCTCCCAGGAATAAATGAGGGAGTCCACTTAGGCCCAAAAAGGCCCAAAAGGGGGGGAAAAAAGAGAGCATCCCGGATTTCCTTTATAACTGAAGGGCAAACTTCACTGAAAGGCTTTCAGCTCACATAGACATACTTAGGCAGAGTAGCTGGTATCTAGGATGGGCCGCAAGAAATTCTTCATTTGGTCTGTTTATTTCTGGATTTTGATGTCCACCAGCCTTTTTCCATTCATTTCCAAAATTCTTTCGGTAATCAAGCTCAGCTCCCCTCCTTTCCTCTGGAAGAATCTAGATTGGTATAAAATTAGAAACAAAAAGCATTTTTAGGGGCTGGAGATATAACACAGCAGTAGGGCACTTGCCTTGCATGTGACCAACCCAGGACTGATAGTGGTTCGAAACCCAGCATCCCATATGATCCCTCGAGCCAGCCAGGAGCAACTTCTGAGTGCAGAGCCAGGAAAACCTCTGAGCACTGCCGGGTGTGACCCAAAAACCAAAAAAAAAAAGGCATTTTTATAACGAGTATTTTTCACAGTATTCTTACTCTGGCTACTCATAGAACAATGACAATGAAAGGGACAAGATGGGCCAAGGATGGTCTCTCAGCAGTTGAAAACATATTTTACATTTTATGAGGTCCTGGGTTCTCTCTTTGGTGCCATAATTTTTTTTTTTTTTTTTTTTTTTTGGTTTTGGGGCCACACCCGGCGGTGCTTAGGGGTTACTCCTGGCTGTCTGCTCAGAAATCACTCCTGGCAGGCAGGGGGACCATATAGGACACTGGGATTCCAACCGACTACCTTTGGTCCTGGACTGGCTGCTTGCAAGGCAAACACCACTGTGCTATCTCTCTGGGCCCATGGTGCCATAAATTTTATTAAAGAGACAAGATAATAATTGTTTGGGGTTTTTTTGGTTTTTTTTGGTTTTT
>PVKC010020803.1:0-18447 GCA_004027635.1 Crocidura indochinensis
CCCACCTCCCCTTTGCCATGAATTGTTACTTGCTACTGGATTTGGCTTTTGAGAGACCCTTGGCTCAAGGATATTTCCTGATTTGTGGCTGCTGGGAGCCATTTTTCAGACTCCACAAGACCATGTCACTAGTTGAAGCGGTGGGCCAGATTTTACACGCTCCACCCAGACTATTTCAAGAGACTTAAAGGAAATATGCATATACCTTTGTATATTTCTTGAGGTGTATTTCCTTAATAGGAATAATTCTTATTGTGTATTTAATTATGTAGATGAAGTTTACCTCCCCCCTTTTATGAATTTGTTTAATAGGGAATTCTAGTAGATACGTTTATCATGGGTTCTGAGATTCTGTAAGAATAGGTTATAGGGGCTGGAGAGATAGCATGGAGGTAAGGCATTTGCCTTTTATACAGAAAGTCATTGGTTCAAATCCCAGAGTCTCATATGGTTCCCCAAGCCTGCCAGGAGCGATTTCTGAGCTTGGAGCCAGGAGTAACCCCTGAACACTGCTGGATGTGGCTTAAAACCCAAAACCAAAAAAAAAAAAAAAAGAATAGGTTATAAAGATTGTTTAGCTTATTTTTACCTCCATATTCACCAATAGTGTCTTGTGGCTTTTTTTCTTTTTTGCATAGGTGCATTAAAATGGGAAAATCTTATGTATCAAAAGAAGTACTTATCAATAGGGACAGGAACTCCTGTTTTTTATTGCAGGGGACCTTTCACCTTGAACATTTGTAATAGTGACTTGACTTTGGCTTTAGTCAATCAGACATCAGCCGTTCACCCTCAAACCTGGATCCCATCTTTGGAACCAGCACCGTTTTCTGCACCAGAAATCAAACTTCTACAGGGGAAGGCCCTAATGCTGCCCTGGCACCAGCTTGCTCCAGGTTGGGTTCACTTGGAAACAGCAACAACTTACTTTCAGAGCACAGTTCCCTGCCTTTCCACCTAATGGTGGAATGAAATCAGGAGATGCTTCATGACACCTTGATTTCAAGATAGGATCTGTGCAAAAAACAAGATCTCTAATTACTGAGGCCTGACTGTGTCAACCATGATTGAGAACTTTTCCTGGGACCTTGAAGAAAAAAAAGACTTCGGAGTTAGACAATTTAGTATGCTTGGAGTCTATCGTTGGTCCTATGGCAGGATGTTTCATGGGTAGGGACACCCTAGGTTTTAGGCCAAAGGTGGGCCAGATTTTTTTCTTTCTATTTTCCCCAACTTTTGCTGCACCTATGCAAAAAACTGCCACTTTTTTTTTTATCTTTTAGATATGGGCTCCCGCCTTTTTCATAGAACAATGGGGCATGAATTATTTTATTTACCTCATATTTTTGTAATTTTTTTATAAAATTAAGAAGCAGGAAAGGATGGTGGTCTCAGGTGGAGATATAAAACAAACAGAACTAAATATCCAAGCCAAAGTCAACAACAATGGAATCAAGAGAATCAAACTATAACAATCTAAACTTAAAATGGGCCTTTTATATTGGCAGGCCAAGAAGGCAAAGGGGTGGGATTGGCCCTGATTCATTGTATGTCTGAAATCCAACTATAAAGAACTTTGTAATGGTTTCAATAAAATTAAAATGTATATAACCATCATGTATCTGCTTTCAGATAACTTTATATCTTTGGAGTTTTAAATCACTTTGTTTAAAATTATTTTAAAGATTTTACTTCTGCCAAAAGCACTACAGCACAATGTCATTCTGCAACAGCAGTTTTCCATCAAATGTACTTTTAAATTGTGAAAACATTGATTATTCTGCTAAGTGCAGCTAAAGGGTGTGCTGCATCATAAAGAGGATTTGGGCCCTCATTTACTATCATCTAAATTACATATTGTTCCCTTGATAGTAACAGATTGTAAACTAATTAGCCTTTTCTATTTAGACAAATGGAAATTGTACTGAAATAATTCAAAGATTTTGTTTTGTGAATTAATGCAGAACATATTTTGGTGCATTTCTGATTAAAATCCAACCATCTTGCTTTACCCATATTGCCTTTTTCAACTATGTTTAGCCATCTGCACCCTTAAATTAGTGCTGAATAAATTTTTATGGAAAGAAATGCTATAGTATCTAAATTTCATCACCAAGGAACAAAATCCTGAGTTCTGCTGGCTTTCTTCTGATATTTCATCATGACAATATAGTTGTGCTTTCCCTCTGGGAAATATCAGACTTCAGACAGACAAACCTATTAGCATTGATCAAAGAAATCTCTAAGTCTGCCCTAGCATAAGGTAACTTAAACTGCCTAATATCAAAGTTGATGTACATTTTGAAGCAGAAGCTGAGGTCCAGATTTCCTGGATAGTGACCACATTACTTCAGTCAAATAGGAATAGATAAGATCAAAGTATTTCTGTGGTCCAAAATTGAGGCTCAGGAATGGAAAACATAGATAACAATTATATTATTTCTTAACACTACTGAAAAAAAGAAGAATTTACTCCTAAGCTCTGCATTATGACATTTGCAAAGACAGGCTAATAAAAAAATAAATCTAATGTATGAGTCATGTTGCTGAATATTGTGACACACAGTTTTTAGCTAGTTTCTCCCATACTCTCATAGGAATATAATAGTACTTTATAGAAGATAGTAAAGAGAAAAGATAATAATATCTATGTAATTAAAAATAATTAAAATCAGCCCAGAAGACTTGAGATAAAGTAAAGTAGTTAAGTCTCTTGTCTTGCATTCAGCTGATCTCTGTTAGAGCCCTGGCTCCACCAATGGTCCCTCAAGCACCACCAGAAGTGATTTCTGAGCACAGAATAAGAAATAAGCCCTGAGCACAGCTGGGTGTGACCCAATTTTCTTCCTATGTCAGGCCATAATATACATATGTAGTTATAGTTGTATGTGTGCATATATGTGCCATCTAGTGTATACAGCATAAGTTCTGTGTATAGCACATATGACATGTGTGTTTAATAGGCAATATATACAATCTATTACAGTATATATTATTTTCAAATCAAAAGATCTAATTCATGCCCTTATATAAGAATGCTTTCATATTTTTAGTATAAAAATCACTCTTCTTGGATTTATTGCCATCAGAAAATATAAACGTGGTGATCTTTATGTTGTCAGAGTGTCCCAACCTACATGGCAGGTGAGAAATGTCACAAAATTTCTTGGACTTTCACTGGAAGTGCTACAGCCCAACAGTGAGAAAGATCACACTATGCCAAACACAGAAACCATAATCTTGGAGAGTCCCAAGATTATATATAAAGTCAGCAGTGTCTGGGATCCCTACCACTTCATCACACCTCATACACTCACGTACGACACCTCGAGTTAGAACCTTTGCCTAGCTCTTCACAAATTGCTGGGCTACAGGACCCAAGTATGATCGTTTATTATCTTTGCTACTTTCAAGCCACTGTATGTTGGGAGATAGGTGGTCCACATGATATGATGGCAGAGAGAAAACTTCATTCTTTTCAAGAGAACTCCTTAATGTAGGATCTTGCAGAGACCTCGCCCTGCACTTCCTCCTTTTTTCTTTATCCTGGTCAGAATCAAGGACCTCATTCATCAGGGAGAGGCATCTTGGTTGCCAGGGATCCAGGGCTCTATTCCTTTCTAGAATTTTCTCTGTCAAAAGGGTTCCTAACTGGGTAAGGCTTTCCCTAAAGACAGCCCACATGCAATAGTGCTTGATGGGAAGTACAGAGGCTTGTCGTCTGTGTTTTACTTAATTCAAGCAAGGCAGGAAAAATAAAAATAAAAACCAGTGTGACTACAACTTAAGGCCTCAGTGACAAATATATTGACCCAACTTCTTCGGCTGCTCAGGCGTTTCCCCAAATCTCTTAGAGTTGGAATTCCTGAGTGTCATCCCAAGGTCTCTCTCTTCTACAGTGTCCACATCACTTGGATTAAGGTTGGTCTAATCAAAGGTTAATCACCACTGGATAAGAAGGTGAAATTAGGCTCTGAAATACTATAATTTCTGACTTTCCTAGTAAAAAGCAATGGTAAATTTATTTATTCTCATAGTGACATGAACAAAATTTCTTGTCAATTTTGTTACCTGAAGTCTAAGATGATTTCGCTGACCATCTTTAAGGAATTCTTTGCTCATTCTTCCCTTATTGGGCATAATAGAATTGTACTGCCAAAACTTATTGTCACCTGAGAAATTTTGACTAAAGGATTTTTTTCAGTGATGATGTACTAAAAATAAATAAATCTATTGTATTATAGATATGCATTAGCAATGAAGCATCTGAAACAAGACTGAAATCCTCTTTCCCCAAGGTAGGTAAATATCTCCTAAAACATTTTAAGAAAGGTTATTTTTATAACAATTTTATGAGATTTGAAGGTGCCTAGTTCTATTTTTCTCTAGAAAAAATGTATTATGGGTTGGAGTGGTAGTACAGCAGTAGGGCATTTGCCTTATGATCCCATATGGTTCCCCAAGCAGGGGTGATTTCTGAGTGCAGACCCAGGAGTAACCCCTGGGAGCTATTAGGTGTGGTTCAAAACCTCCCCCAAAAAGAGAAAAATAATTTTATTTTGTTGTTTGTTCTTTGATCTTACTTACCTACCAGTCATATTCTAAAAGTGACTCAATTATTCCACAATAATTCTGTACAAAGACAATCAAGTTAAAAGTTTTTGCCAGAGGCTTATAGAAAAGGAACAGAACAATTATGTTTTCATTTTTCAAAATATATTTTTATTTTTCAAACCAGGTCCTATCTCCTACACCAGGCAATTTATAATTAAGGAATTAAGATAAGCTTCAAAAGTTTTTTTTCTTTTATATCCTGTGTTTGCAGGCCCTTCCTTATCTTTATATAGTCAGAGCTCCTAGCAGAAACTCCTGAGTTCTGCAAGTTTCTAGAGAACACTTCAGGTCATATCATTAGCACTAGAAATCAGTAGTCAAATTGGGATTCATATGTTCTGTCCTACATTATCACCCTGGAAAGTTAAATTAGGGGTTTTTCTTTTCACTATTAAAATTTAGTTATTCTAACCCCTCTCTCTAAGAATAATGCATGGGGCCTTCCTCCAAAAAATAGGTGGGGGGAGTTTCAAGACTTAAAGATGTTTAGTGAGGTTCAGTAGATCAATTTTGATAATAATTTTCTGGGAGAGAAAATGTAATGCATTGTCAGTCAGACCATTTGGGATGCAATAATAAAAATTCCAGAGTCTCTCTGGCTCAAATAACATTCATTTCTCACAGTTCTGAAAGCTGGAAGGTCCAAGGTCAAGGTCCTCAATGTCTGATACTAGAATTATTTTATTTCTCTGAACTTTCATAGTGGAAGAACTGAAGGAGATCTCCAGGTCTTTCTTACAAGGGCACTAATCCTGATTACAAGAGTTCCACACTCATGACCTGCAAACTTCTCAAAGACTCCTTATCCAAATACTACTAGATTATAAAGGTGAAGATTTGAGTATATGGAATGTAAGAAAACACAGACATTCTGTCACCAGCAGTCATCCCGGATAATTTGTTTTTCACTCTGCAATCCTTACCTCTCATAGTGTTTGATTTGACAGTTCCTCCCCTTCCATAGGAGCAGCACTGATGTCTTGGGTGCTCTTGGTCCTTCTCTGGAGACATCTTCCTACTCTATCCCAATGGGTGATTTAGTTACCATCCCTCCATCATTGATGCTAAAGTGACTGGGTCAGTGGTCTTTGGTCTTATATCTCAGGCTCTTCCCAGAACCTCACCCACCACTCCATTCTCTTCAACTGTCTCTAAGCCACTTACTACATGGCTCAGTTATGGAACTTGGAAAATTAGTTCTCAACACTGTTTTCCACAAGTTGCATAAAATTAGGGATGAGTCTGACATATTCTGACCTTTTCAATTTCATGGGAAGTCAACAACCACAACTACATATCATCAACCTACAGCCCAAGGTTTCACTAACTTCTTGGCCTCAGCTGGCTCTCAGTTCACATTCCAACTGCACTACCTCTCTGACTCATCACCAAACAATCAAAATAGCAACCCACGGTGCAAAATATATGTTTCAATGTCCCATAACACATAAACCAAGATTAACAAGAGTCTTACAACAATATCATTACACAGTCTTTCTCCCATAAAGCTCATCCAGGTGTGATAGGCATACCCAGTACTCATTTGTCTTGGAATACAGCTTAATCACTATTAGTATCCAAGAGGATCCCTGCTTATGTTCTCTAAACACATCTAACTGTATTCCAATATTTCACAACTCATACTCCTGCTCACTGTGTAGCTGTCACTTGCCATGGTCATCCCCAAGGCATTAATTTCTTTCTTTTTTTTTTTTTTTTTTTTGTTTTTTGGGTCACACCCGGCAGTGCTCAGGGGTTACTCCTGGCTCCATGCTCAGAAATTGCTCCTGGCAGGCTCGGTGGACCATATGGGGCACCGGGATTTGAAGCGATGGCCTTTTGCATGAAAGGCAAACGCCTTACCTCCATGCTATCTCCCGGGCCCCAACATTAATTTCAATTATAACCTGTAAGTCAATGCTGACAATGCTTATTATGCAGTTGTAGCAGCTATCTTCAGATATGCAAGACTACCAGGGATTCCCAGAAGAGCCATACCTGTGTGTGCAAACTAATAGAGCCCCATCCTCTACATTCCATGTCTATTGCTTATCCTTTATGACCTATGTTTTTTTCACAGGATGAATATAGATATTTTTTTCCTGGAAAGAAGGGAGATGAGGACAGCTTCCTTGAGGGAGATTCTCTGAAACTTTTTCCACTCTCAACTCCATTTTGACTGAGAAATATTCACCTTACCTGGACAAAGAAGTATATAAAATAAGGTATATAAATAAAGTATTTGCTGATAACAAATCTAGATTTTTAACTTAAAGAACATTTTGTAAATCTCATACTCAATTACATACCCCAACATGGGATTATAATCTACAGTTTAAGAAATTAGACTTCAATAGAGAAAACTATAATGATCATTCTCTTCATGTACAGCAATTTAAAGATCTCTAAGATCCTATGAGGAAAATAATTTCAACTTTGAAAATCCCTGGAAGAGAAACTGTCAGCTGTCTTTCGAAGAAATCAATTAATTAAATTTAAGTCTCCAAAAATACTGCCTAATGCCAACCCCAGAACAAAGGAAGCAGACATGCATTCTATCTTGGACTCTTGCTTCATAGACTTGTGGGAAGAAGCTGATGTGCTGATCTAACAGACATGAGCATTGATGCAGGAAAGAAGAGAAAGAGCTTAAGGACAATCTGAAACATGCAGACTTTGATATTTTAAAAAAAAATCTGCCCCCTCTTACCTGTTCCTCTTTACAAAATTTACTCCTATTTTCTACACTTACTGAGTTTCTCAAATTGCTTTAGTCTCCCCAAGACATGTCTGGGAAAAGAGACAACTTTGAAGTTTGTCTAGTTTAGGATTTGGTTAGCTGTGTGGTTCTGTGGCAGGTTCCTAGTTGGGTCCCTGGCCACATGTGTGCATAGCAAGTAGCCAATCTCCAGCTTTAATGGGGATATTAAACAAAACAAAGGAACCTTATTATTAAACAAAAGGAATCTTCCCCATCTGTGGATCACCAGTCTCAGGATTATGCTTAAGGGTTGTGCCCTTCCCACCCTAAGTAGGTCCTATCTGGTTAACACAGTGGAAGAAGTGCTGGGTCTCAGATTCTGCTATGCTTTATCTCCCACCCCCCCTTTTTTTGTTAAAAGTTAATATCCCAGAGCTCTGAAGTTATAGCACAGTGGGTAGAGCGTTTGCCCTGCACATCACTGACCAGGGTTTGATCCTCAGCATTCCATATGGTCCCCAGAGCACTGCCAAGAATGATTTCTGAACCCAGAGCCAAGATTTCTGAACATAGAGTCAAATGCCCTGAGTGACACAGGGTTCATCATTCAGGGACATATGTTTTCCTGTGGGACATAAAACAGGGAAGTCACAGGAAGAAAACAAGGTTGGAAGAAGGTGTGTTCAGGGAGAAAAAAGTCAGGAAAGTTTGCTCAAAGTTTAAATCACCCTTTTCTAGTTTGCAGGTATTAGTTTACTAGACCATCTCCACTCAGCAGAAAAAGCAGGCACAGAGCAGGAAAAGTTAAATATGTGGGGATTCCATACAAGAGGTTTTACGTATTAAAAGTTAGGAAACACAGCTAGGTAAGCTAAGATTTTGCTAAACCAGTTGAATTTCAGTTTTACCACAATCACCCAGTTAAGTAGATATTAATTTCCCTGCTGCACTCTTTGACAAGTCATCTGGAAGGAACAGAATTATGCCATCACTACAGAGGCCTGGAAGTATCCCTGCTTCTTAATCTGCTGCTGGAGAGTTTCTAAAGGCTAGGTAAACTAGGAGCCTTGAAATGGCATCTTATTTTAGATACCTTGAAATGCTAAGGTCAGATAATTGGCAAAATAATGTATAAGGTGAGTTATAGCTTCAAGGTCTGGAGAACTTTCAAGCAGCTTCAGGTTAGTTGTTCAATGAGGCGAGTTAGGCTTCAGAATCTGGGGTCTAACACAAGGTTGTTACAGAAAGATGAATTTCATCTATTCTTTCAGCTGAGCAGCATCCCATTGAGTATACAGACTACATCTTCTTTACTCTTTTTCTACATATTGGGTGAAGAGTCACTTTCTCTAGGAGATTGATTGAAGTTTGATTCCCAATGAGCTCCCAGACAGGAAAGGCAGTTCCATTCTCCTGTCCGATTAGGACAGGGGGAACAGTTCCAGTTGTAGAGATATAATGCAGGAAATAATCTACATAGTGAAGATATACAGAAATGGGTTCAGGAAATTCAGTGCTCAAACAAGGAATTCAAACCACCCAAGCTTTCTGCTCCTAAAATGGAGCACAGCTCATGGAAGAAGACCAAAGAATGAGCCTCTGCCTTCCTCAGACCCCTGCTTTTTTTTTTTTTTTTTTTTTTTTTTTTTGGTTTTTGGACCACACCTGGTGACGCTCAGGGGTTACTCCTGGCTATTCGCTCAGAAGTCGCTCCTGACAGGCACGGGGAACCATATGGGGAACCGGGGGATCGAACCGCGGTCTGTCCTAGGTTAGGGCAGAAGGCAAGGCAGGCACCTTACCTCCAGCACCACCACCCGGCCCCCAGACCCCTGCTTTTATTGACAAGAATCAGGTCCCACCCTAGGGTGGGAGAAGAATACCAAGTAAGGAATAATCCAATATACTATCACCAAATTACACCCTAGGGTAGAGTAAAATGATTGATTAGGGTAGGATCAGTTACCCAACAATTGGGCATTTGGATGTTTCCAGATCCTGCCTCTAGTAAATAGTACTACAATGAACATAAGAGTAAGTACACATTTTTAAATTAGTGTATTTGTATTCTTCAGATAGATACCTAGGAGTAGAATTGTTAGGTCATTAGGTAGTTCTACTTTGAGAGGAAGGGATTGGGCCATACCTGATGGTGATACTCCTGGCCCTGTGCTCAAAGATCACTCCTGGTGGTATTTAGGGTATCTTTAAGGACCCTAAAAAAGATCAAGGCTGGGTATCTTTCATGAAAATGTGCCCTCCTTCTATTGAGCTCTTTAACCCGAGAATCTTAACCATAATCCTGTATCAATGAAATAAACTCCTTTCTGGATATTTCAGAGCATTTATCAGCACTCAGAAGGTTAGTTTGTGATTGAAAAGCTGTTCATTAAGTTGTGAGCTCCTGCAGGGCAGGGAAAGAATGCAGAGCCTTGGTTATTTAAAGGTCTTGGGACAGTGTGCTGTGTACTATATCCTTTGCCACATGGTGTTTACTAATGAAATCTGAGCTACTTCTCCTTTTGAAAACTTGCTGAGAAGCTAATAGACATTCATAAAACTAACCAAGACTCCACAGGCCTTTCCTGACTGTGGCACACGCTTAAAACCACACTGGCCATCTAATATACACTTGTCTCCACCATGGACTCAGTGCCAGAGTCCTTTCTTCAGAACCTCTCTCCATCTCTCATATCTCTACTTGGACATGATATGATTTCAAACACTCTCGTCTATTTGCTAATTGTTCACTTATATATTAACAGTCTCCCTATCTAAGGCTGAAGCTCCAAGAGGACAGGGACCTTGGTCGTGTTTGTGCTGTGTACATGGGAGAGAGGATAATATCTGACCTGTCATAGATGTTTGATAAAAGCTTGTCCACCACCCAAGAGAACTTTGACTTATCCTATAATGAGTTGCTCCATTGCTCTCAGTCTCAGATCTTTATCCTGCCTTACCCACTGTAATCTCTGTGATCCCTAATTGGCCTTTCATAAATTCAAGTTATTGGTGAAACTAGAAAGAAGCCAGAACCTTTTGAGCAGGTAATCATATTGATTATTGTAATAAAGTCTATATGATCTCTCTCTTATCTAAGAATTGTTTTATTTTATTTCTTTATATTTGATTATTTTTCTCCCTCACTGGGAATCCAGTGTCAGTAGATTTGTCAGCTCGCTTAGTGCATGTGGCCACCATGGACTAAGGTGGTCTTAGAACCTGGGTCTAAATTCATGTTCATAGCCTCAAGATTTGAGCCACTGTGCCCTCTACCAACTCTCCAGGACCAGCTGCTGCATTGTAGGCAAGCAGGCAGCACTGGGGTTAAAACTCACAGCCCTGTGCTGTCCAAGTTCTTGTATTAAGCTGTTGTGTACTCTTCCAGTCCCTTGGAAATAATTTTAGTATGTGATTAATCTCAACTCAGTAATTAGGTTTTGTTCCTTAATGTTTTTCCAAAAGCTACTGACATTCACTGGTAGTTTTACATTGCCCATCTTAAGCTTTTCTGTGGCAGATGAGAAACATTACAATTTCATGCTCAATAGACCCCTGAGGAAAACAGGCATGGCTGATTTTTCAATAGAGAAGACACTGTACACATAACTGAAGTCTATACAGACAGCATCAGGAGCAACAGAGGGACAAAGAGAGGCATAAAGGAAGGCATAAAGGAAAGTAGACACATCCCTGCGCAATAGTAGGAGAAAATGTAATGCCTGGAAATGTCAAGGAAGACATAGCCACAGGACTTGGAAAGTTCAGTTTAATTGCAATTCTATGCCTCATATAAATGAGGCTTTGATTTCTACCCCTGATACCAAAATTTGAAGCTAACCTAAACTAAAAAGCACATCACTCTCTTTCCCCCAGCACCTATCAGAAATAAAAACAAAAGCAACAAAGTTGTCATCAGAAACAACCCTTCCTATCATTGATTGTCCTTAAGCTAACTGGAGCCTGAACCACACAGCTGGCAGAGTAATACTTTGACCTTGATAATAATTTACTATAAAAACACAATGTAACTCATCACTTTAAACCTCCAACTCTACCAAAAAGTTTCTGAAATATTATATATAAAAGAACAGCCTACAGGAAACTTGGTGGCCTCACTCAGCATTCAGTCTCCAGAACCTAGAGGCCATGTTTTCACCTTGTACCTCAGAATATCCAAATATTTGCTTCTGGGTTACTGAAAACATCAACAAAGGAGCCAAATAATTTGAGATTCAGTTTCTTTGGGCACTGAGTAGAGTTTGGAGGCCCTTTATTCACTAGCAGTAATCAGCTTTCTACTTTCCAGAGGTCAGTTTGCCTGGAATTAATCTGAAAATAATCTGGATCAAGGTGTTCCAGCCTTTTAGTAACATGGCTCGTCCTGCCCC
Organism: Crocidura indochinensis; assembly: GCA_004027635.1. NCBI lineage: Eukaryota > Metazoa > Chordata > Mammalia > Eulipotyphla > Soricidae > Crocidura > Crocidura indochinensis. Next base: position 11,707 of record PVKC010020803.1, read on the forward strand.
CTACCTGTTTGTGTGGCGGTCCAATATGATGGAAAAAATGCAGTTATTCTCCATCTTCAACCCCCCCGGCCCCCACCTCAGCTTTCTGAGAAATATTTTTTCATTCAGAAGACTCAACCATTTTTACTGTTTCTCTTATAAGGTAGCTCTGGCACAATACAGATAGGCACTTTAAGAAAGTACATTGATTTACATAGAAAAATGCTGGCCTTTCTTTAAAAAAAAAAAAAAAAAAGACTTCCAGGGCAAAAGGAGAGGAAGAAGTCAGCCAGAGAGTGAAGAGAAAGTCAGGAGGTTTTGATGAAATAGAGAATTGTAGGGAGATATTTGGAGGTGCCCTTGTCAGGCAACACGAGGTTGTCTGGCAGAAAGAGTTCAAGGTATGTGTGTTATGGGACATAACTGCCCTCAAGTGACCGCACTGCAGACTCATTCATTTTGTTTCAATGTTTGTAGGAAGCAGAAAGAGGTTCTTTGTCTTTTCTTTGCATATTATTGGCATGGACCTGAGGGGAGGAGTCAAAGGCCACAGGGTGGTTGACATGACACAGAGTCACAAAATTATGTTCTAGCATTAGACATTTCTCCCTGGAGAATTAAAGGTCAGAATGAACCAAATTTGGCAGAACATATGACCCCTCCCCATAGGCACTTGTGAGTAAGACAGAGGAGCCACCAAGGTATCCCCGTTCTTATCTTGCTTTTTTCTTTTCAGGCATTGACCCTGAGCACTCCCAAGAATGCCAGTGACACCATCCCACATACTAAACTCAGCCTGTTGTTTCCAGGAAGAAATATCCCCAAACCTACATACAGTTTACCTATAAGGAATTTCTCTGTAGATATGAATCTACTTTTCAAATATGTTATCATAAACAAATAGTAGATGCAGTGTTAGTTCCATCACATATGCTTCCTCTTTAAAGAAGTTAACAACCTGTGGGGCCGAAGAGATAGCATGGAGGTAAGGTGTTTGCCTTGCATGCAGAAGGTCGGTGGTTCAAATCCTGGCATCCCATATGGTCCCCTGAGCCAGCCAGGAGCCATTTCTGAACATAGAGCTAGGAGTAACCCCTGAGCGCTGCCGGGTGTGACCCAAAAACAAAAAAAAAAAAAAAAAAAAAAAAGTTAACCTGTCTTCCTAATTATAATAATAATGACATGGATCAGGTCACTTAGAGTAGAACTGATATCAATGAACATTTCTTAAAAAAGAAGTTCTCTCTCTCTCCCAGAAGAACAAATCTAAGCTGAGCACTACATTACAGTTTCCTCTCTAATAGAGAGCTCTATTTACTCTTTCCATTTTTATGTTGTGGCCCACAAGATCTTTGATGCACAACATACGTGCTGGCCAATTCAGAAATCAGTTGTGTGGTCCTATTACCCACTATATTAAAAACCATTCTTCTCGGCCAGCTTTTCAAGTCTTCTATAAACCAGTTCCAGCCAAACTGTACTACTTTTGCATCCCTAGCTTTCCCCAGGCTACTATTGTGTTTGTTCATCTGAGCCTTCCCATCTTCTCCTCACTGTGAAGAGACCAGAAAGCAGACACTTTCAGGAGCCCTTTTCTCCCACACCCTTCCTTGTCAGACCATATTGGTGGGTTCAGTCCTTTGCAGTCATTTTTCTGCACCCTGAGCACTAACTTAATTGGCCTGCTCAAACAGGCCCTCTCAGGAGTTCCTTTGGCAAGTAAGCTCACCTCATTCCAAGGTTTAAATAAGGCCCCTTTAAGGTCCATTTGCTTCACATTCCTGTTTTGGTTGCCTTGAAAGGGATCTTTTATTTAGATTATCAAAAGACAATTATAAAGATATCACCTAAAAGATAGCTTTACATTATAAATAAATAAACCCTATTGCTGAGCACTGAATTAATGCATTTAACTAATGCAACAAAATGGTCCTAAAGTTTGTGCTCTAGGGTATTTATAGACATCCTACCAAAAAAGAATTTTCATGATTAAATACATCCAGTGACTACATGATGAAATGAATTGTTTGCTCCACCTTTCTCAGTCTGGCCATGTTAACTCGGAATTCACCAGTATGGCTGTCTGTGGTATTTCTCCAACTCTGTTGACACACAGAACATTTTTCCTATGGAGCAGTTTCTGGGGAATGTGTTTTAAGTCCAGGTGTGACCTACATGTGGTTCCCACATTGTTTTCCATCCCAAACTATGCACATTCAACTGTGTTAAAGTTTGGGTCTCTTGATTCCACTGTTACTGACTTAGGCTTGGATATTTAGGTCTGTTCTTTTGTAACTCTATGAATGCAACTGAGACCACTTGTCCCTGGCACAGACTTTTATATTTGTATTTCTCCTTCTCCACTTCGTTTCTTTTCTTCTCACTATACTCTGGGGTCAAGGACACTTGAAACAACTCTCATTTAGACCATTAGTTTTCTTCATGCAGTTATTCTAACTACCACATATAAGTGATATTGTTATTTATTCTTCTTCTTCTGGCTTACTTCATTTAACATAGTATCTTCCAACTCCATTCATGTTGCAGCAAATTGCATGATTGCTTTGAACCTTACAGTTATGTAGCATTGCATTGTATATATGTACAACATCTTCATGATCCACTCATATGCTTTTGTACATCTTGGTTAATACCAAGTCTTAGCTATTGTACTGAGTGCTACAACAAATAGCAGTGTGCATACATCATTTTAGATTAATATTTTTCTATCCTGAGAATAAATATCCAAAAGTGGAATTGTGGGATCATATGGCAACTCAATTTTCAGTTTCCTGAAAACCCTCATACTGTTTAAAAACGGGTTAGATCAGACAGAATTCCCACCCACCAGCAGTGGATAAATGTTCTTTTCTCACCACATCCCCATCAACACAGTTTGTTTGCAGAAATTTTGATATGTGTCATCCTCACTGGTCTAAGATGATATTTCATTGTTGTCTTGATTTGTATTTCCTAATGATAAGTGATGATGAGATTTTTTTTCAATGTGTCTGTTGGTCTTCTGTTGATCTTCCTCAGAGATGTGTCTATTCATTTCCTCTCCCATTTATATGTCCCCCAATTCACAATACAGACCAGGGGAAGGGCTTGGTTTTAGGTGTATATGGGATGCATTTACTGTTCCTCTTTATATACAGTCAGTGTAAAGAACACAGCCTGTGATAAGAATTGGGAGACCTTATCTTTTCTTTTCCTTTTTTTTTTGATTTTTTAAATATATATATATATATATATATATATATATATATATATATATATATATATATATATAATCCTTCACCAGTGCAACATTCCCATGAATAATATTCCAAGTGTCTTTCCTCCCCATCCCACACCAGCCTGTACTCTAGATAGGCTTTCTACTTCCCTCATTCAGTCACATTTTGCTATGATAGTTCTCAGTGTAATTATTTCTGTGACTGCACTAAACGATCCCTGTAGTGAGCTTAATTTCAGGAGCTGGACCCTCTAGTCCTCCTCTATTTTGTCTCTGAGAATCATTACACAAATATTTTTATTTTTCTCAAAACCCATAGATGAGGGAGACCTTTCTGTATTTATCTGTCTCCCTCTGACTTATTTCACTCAGCATAATAGATTTCATATACATCCATGTATAGGAAAATTTCAGAAGAGACTTCATCTCTTCTGATGGCTGCATAATATTCCATTGTGTATATATACCATAGTTTCTTTAACCATTCATCTATTGATGGGACATCTAGGCTATTTCTAGAGTCTGGCTTTTGTAAACAACACTGCAATGAATATAGGTGTGAGAAAGGGATTTTTGTATTGTATTTTTGATTTTCTAGGATATATCTCTAGGAGTGGTATAGCTAGATTGTATGGGAGCTCAACTTCCAGCTTTTGGAGAAATCTCCAAAAGCTTTTTTTTTTGTGGGGTTTTTGAATTTTATGGAGTTAACTTTTGTGAGTACTTTGTATATTCTAGATATCAACCCTTCATCTGCTGTGTTGAGAGCAAAAATGTTCTCTCATTCTGTTCACTATCTTTGATTTTAGCCCACATTTCTTTTGCCATACAGAAAGTTTTTAGTTTAATGTAGTCCCATTTATTCAGATTTGATTCTAGTTCTTGCCATTGGCTGCTATTATTGAAGAATTCCTTGAGGTTTAAGTCTTGAATTGTTCTGCCTAAATTTTCCCCAATGAACTTTATGTATTCCGGTATAATTTCAAGGTTAATCCACCTTGAATTAACTTTTGTATAAGGTGTGGGATATTGATTGATCTTTAATTTCTTGTGGGGGGAGGCATGCCTGGCAGCATTTAGGGGATACTCCTGGCTCAGAAATCACTCCTGGCAGGCTTGGGGGACCATATGGTATGCTGGGGATTGAACCCAGGTCAGTCTCGGGTAGGCTGCATGCAAGGCAAATGCCCTACCACTGTGCTATCGCTCTGGTCCTAATCTTTAATTTCTTACATGTGGTTATCCAATTGTTCCAACGCCAGCTGTTGAAGAGATTATATTTCCTTTCAAGTTCCTGGCTCCTTTGTCAAAGATTGACTGATTATATATATACATATATATGGGGGAGGGGTTGTCATTGAATAGTCTATTCTGATCCATTGATCTGAAAGTCTGTCTTTGTTCCAATACCATGCTGTTTTAATCAGTCTGAATTTGCAGTAGAACATCAACTTAGGTAATAAGATGGCTCCCAGTTTCTTGTTTTTCAGTTTCATCCTAATTGTCACCAAAAATTTTTCTTGTAGTGGACAAGTAATAGTTCATTACATAGATGTACCACAAGTCTTTATCTACTCTCTGTTATTTGTATTATTTCCAGATCCTGGCTATTGAAAATAGAACTTCAATCAGTTAACAAATGTGTGATGTTATAAACTGTGAATCAGATTTGCTAAAGCTTACCCTAATGAGGTCTTTTTTTTTTTTTGGTTATATAAAACATTATTGTCAAATGGATTCAGGTTCTCCTATCATGTACAAATGTATAGATAAAACTGGTGATGTTGGATCCCAGGCAAGTAGAATGTTTACAGATTCCAAACCATCCATGAGTCATGTAGGGAGTGGAGACTCCATTTTTGGTGGGAGTGGGATATTGATAGGGTGTCATCTCTGTGTGTTTTGGGGTAAAACAGGATATAGTCTTTGTTTAAGGGAAAACAGGAAGTGTGCTCTTTTTAAAACAGGATGTGTGCTCTGTTTAAGAAAAAACAAGATATGTGCTCTATGTGTTTAGCTACACATTCATGCATTCTTTATAGAAGATATTGGTTTGGTGTTGCAGCTGTTTGTTTTTCTTTGTTTTTAAACTAGTTCAAATGCATGCTGATTTATTCAGAAAGGGAACTCTAACAACCAGAGCTGATTGCAATGATTTCACAACCTTTCATCTAGGACATCTAGGTCACTTCTATCATTTTTAAAGTGCTTGGCGGACATTTTCTGTCAAGTATCTATTATTCCTCTTTTATTTATAATGCTGGCTTATATTTTATATTGTTTTTATATTGTTTTATATTATTTATATATTTATATTGTTTCTGAATTTTCTGTTACTTTACTAATAAAAATAAAGCACATGTATGCATCAGTCTCTAGTCCCTAAAAGATTGTACTTCAGTTGATAGGTACTATAATTTAATGCAAGTGAGGACCTTGCCCTACCTTAATAAACAAAACTTTATGCCAGTATTATTTTTTTTGGAGGGGTATTCTTCCCAAGGATGTCCTGATGTCACTTCTTTGTTATACTTAGCCTTCCAGAATAGAGGTTCAATGCTAGGGTCCAAGGATATAGTGCAGGACTGGGGGTTACCTAGGTCACCACAGGATGTTTGAGGACCATGTGGTACCAAAGATTTGTGCTGATCTTCCTGGGTCTACGTAGAATTTTTTTGTGCTTCAAAGTTAGCCTTAAGCTTGAAGTTCTGGGTGCCTATGATTCCTGTCTTCTTCTACTCTAGGTCACACAGAATGAATTAGATAATCTTAGAAAAATGTGTTGCCAAATGTAGTTGCTATATCTATCTACACCAGGCCAGCTCCACAGACTCACTCGATTTCGAAAGAGATATAAACCAAGCTATGAAAAATTACATATACAACAGCCATTCAGCTGAACACTTGCAATCTTGGGAGGAGAAGGTGGGCTAACTTCCCACCTTATTAGAGCTACACCTGTTGCATCTATCACCCATAATTGCCACTTTACCTATGGTCACGCTTCACCACTCTTTGATGATTCTCTGCAGAGACACCAATTTGACCAAATTCCAAATATGCTATTATTTGAGTTTATATCACCAAGATGGTTTTGGAGTGGGTGCACACACTACCAGAACTACCACCCACCCACCACCCACCCACCTTCTTGAACTTAGAAGATCTGGCAGCTGTATGCACAACCACAAATGCTGCAGTATCAGCAATAGTGGTTTGAATTTCTGGACCCTGACGCTGCATGTGCAGTTGAGTAACAGCTTCATTTGTTTAATATTGTCATCCCCATAGAGACACACCTGTTTAGATATCAATGTGTAGCTGAAGTCACTTAATATTTAGAAACAAATAAAGTGGGGCCCGGGAAATAGCATGGAGGTAAGACATTTACCTTTCGTGCAAAAGGTCATCGTTTCGAATTCCGGTGCCCCATATGGTCCCCCGTGCCTGCCAGGAGCAATTTCTGAGCATGGAGCCAGGAGTAACCCCTGAGCACTGCCGGGTGTGACCCAAAAAAAAAAAAA
>PVKC010020804.1:0-18366 GCA_004027635.1 Crocidura indochinensis
CTAGTAGGAAGACAGACACACAAAGGCATCCCTACATGTAAGCGATCGTGCACCCACTGTCTCCTTCACTGATCTTTGCAGAGGGTGATTCTAAAGGACCTCAAGCACAAAGATGGCAATTTCACTGAAAAACAGAAGATAGAGTTAAACAAGGTATGAGTGCTACACCAATATGGTCCTTCTCTAAGTATGGTGGCTTCTAGGGGCATAGATGTTCTTATGGGTGCTGGCAGAGAAGCCCTCAGGCCAACCAATGATTAAATGAACCTTAAAAATATGCCAAGAGATTTGACAATATAAAAATCTATTAGCCTGTTCTAGAAAATAGTTCTGATATTATTGGAGATTTTATATGTTTAGTTCTGATTATCTTGATGGTTCGGATCAAACCTGATTAGTTCTGATTATATTGGGGAATGACCAGCCATTTGTGCTCCTGCTTCTGCTGATGAAACTGAGAGTGAGTTTAGGCTGGAGAGGAATGTGCATGAGGGAAGAGGTTCCTACATGCAGTGAATCAGGAGCTGCGTGTCTTCCTGAAGGAGGAGAACATGTTGCTTTATTGCATATGCATGTTTGTTCCACTGGCTCATTTGGTAAATAAGCACATTCTCTCAGCTGTTGCAGATCGATTACTACAATCTAACCAAGTTCTATGGCACCGTGAAGCTGGAATCCATGATTTTTGGGGTGATTGAATACTGTGAGAGAGGATCCCTCCGGGTGAGGACTCACATTTCTAAATTCCTAACTGTTCACCTTATCAGAAAATATACATATATAGCTAAAATTCCAAAGTGAAAACCCAGGGAAATAGTATTGTTAGGAAAAGTTGGTCGCTATCTGTGCTTTCCGAGCTAGATTGCTCAGATTTTGTTTATTTTAATGATATATTTTAAAATAATGAACTTCAGGAACAGACGTGTGGGGTAAGAAATTGTGACATACGTACATAATGAAATACTACTCAGTTATATAAAAGATGAAACCTCTTGATTTGATGATATGTGGGTAGAACTTATAGTATTATTCTGAGTATAGTCAACCAGGAAAGGAAAAATACAGAATAATTTGTCTAGTATGTGAGATATGAAAAAATGCTATTGGGCAATAACAGGTGGCCAAAGGCAACAAAAATCTGAGAATTAAGCTACAGAACTGAATTTATCAAGAGGGCTTGTGTGGGTATAGCCAGGAGGGGTCTATGGGTCATCAGTAATAGAAAGCTAACACTTATGAGTGTGAAGTTAGAACATTAGAACATTATATGCATGAAACTCTATCATTAACAATATTATAATTTACAGTGCCTCAATAAAATGGGAAAATAATAATCATAAATAAAAATTATTTAGTAGTAGGATAGATTTGAAAAAAATAAAGAACAGATGTAGATAATGAGTGATTGCTTGAAACTTATTTTATTTTACTTGCTTTTGGATTAAAGGAACAGTGTTACTAGTGAACTTAAAGCAGTGTATATAGGGCCAGAGCAATCACACATTTGCCTTTGCATGCGGCCAACCCGGTACTGACCGGGCTTGATCCCCAACATCTTGTATGGTCCCCTGAGCCTGCCAGGAGCAATTTCTGAATGCAGTGTCAGGAGTAAACCTTGAGTGCTACCGAGTGTGCCCCCCTCAAAAAAAAAGCAGTGTAGTTAGACATTGGTGATACATCAACCATATATAGTGCTGCTGCATATATAGTGCCTAGGGAAGTTTAGACTGATGAAAGTCTGCTTTGAACACCTGTCCAGGACAGAACTTTATGAATAACCAGCTCCACACAGTTATCATCAAATTTCATCTGAATCATACTTATGGTACCTGGCATGGGAAATTATCCCTGTCATCTTTTCTCAGGGGACCAATGGAACTCAGGCTAGAGCAAAGAACTGCTCTTTGCAGGAAAGGAAAATAAGTCCTAAAAACTGGATAAATCCAGGTTTTCTAGAAACATTGCCTTCCTTCACAAGAAAGAAGTTAAGCAGTTTTATTTAGAGATTAAGAGGTATGGGGGAGAGGGGTAAAAAAGAGAGAACCAGAGAGAGATAGAGACAGAGAAAGAGGTGTTAAAGAAATAATTCTTCTCCAGAGGGAAGAACCATGAATGGCTTTTGGAATAGAGTATTTTGTTTGTTTGTTTGGTTGGTTGGTTTGTTGGTTGGTTGGTTGGTTTGGGGCCACACCTGATGATACTCAGGGATTACTTCCTGGTTTTGTACTCAGAAATCACTCTTGGCATGCCACAGGGACTATACTGGATGCTGGAGATTAAACCAAGTCAACCAAGTTCAAGGCAAATGCCCTACTCTGTGTTTTTGCTCCAACCCCTGGAATAGCGTTTTATGTGAATATTCTTCACATTGCCTTGGCCTGAAGTTTTCTGTAGATGTGAATTAATAAGGGCATGGTTGTAGAGGAAGAGCTTTGAACTTATTGTGGGTTTCTTTCTTGTCCTTATCAGAGCCTTTAGTCTCTGCTTAAGTTTCTCCTCTTCTGTGGGGGTCCAGTCTTCACTGGGCCAGAATTGACACCAGTTATAGTTGTACATCTTTAGTGCCTGTGTCCACAAAGTGGGTCCGACTTTAATGCTTTGTATTTTAGGGCTAGTGACAGTAAGAAAAATTAAAATTTGGTTCTATGAGACCGGAGAGGTGGCGCTAGAGGTAAGGTGTCTGCCTTGCAAGTGCTAGCCTAGGACGGACCTAGGTTCGATTCTCTGGTGTTCCATATGGTCCCCCCAAGCCAGGGGCGATTTCTGAGTGCATAGCCAGGAGTAACCCCTGAGCGTCAAACAGGTGTGGCCCAAAACACCAAAAATAAAAAACCCAAAATTTAGTTCTATTGTTTCTTAAGAACTCATTTTTTCTTTTTCTTTTGTTTTCTTTTGTTTTGTTTTGGGGTCACACCCAGCAGCACTCAGGGGTTACTCCTGGCTCTATGCTCAGAAATCGCTCCTGGCAGGCTCAGGGGACCATATGGAATGCCGGAATTCAAACCATTGTCCTTCTGCATGCAAGACAAATGCCCTACCTCCATGCTATTTCTCCGACCCACTGCCCATATATTTTATAATTCAGTGATATAATGCAATGTTGCTTCAATCTAAAAATAAGCATTATAAAATAAGGAAAAGTAAAATGGAATCTCAAAATCTAGGATTCCTAAAACACCAAGTCATTCAGAAAGCCAGACATTTACAGGTAATGTTCCTCTATGAAAAACTGAGTTAAATGTCCAAATAAATAGAACTGGAAATAATTCCAGGAAGAAACCCTAAGAGTTGCTTCAGAGGGCATTGAATGCTACTCATCTTAGCTCATAACTAGGGATCACTGTCCCTATAGAACTCCCCACTATGTCCTGCCTCTTGATAACTCATCTTCTCTTCCTTTCCTGTTTTGCAGGAGGTATTAAATGACACAATTTCTTACCCTGATGGTACATTCATGGACTGGGAGTTTAAGATCTCTATCTTGTATGACATTACTAAGGTAAGAGACCTTTGGGTACAGAAGCTCTGCATAAAACTCACATGAAAGGGCCCGGAGAGATAGCACAGCGGCATTTGCCTTGCAAGTAGCCGATCCAGGACCAAAGGTGGTTGGTTCGAATCCTGGTGTCCCATATGGTCCCCCGTGCCTGCCAGGAGCTATTTCTGAGCAGATAGCCAGGAGTAACCCCTGAGCACCGCTGGGTGTGGCCCAAAAAAACAAAAAACAAAACAAAATAAAACTCACATGAGAATATATAATATATTCTATTTTTTATAGAATATATAATATATTCTATTTTTGGAGGCTAGAAGATTGGATCTACTCTGACCATACACTAGGGGTACTCTTGGCTCTGTGCTCATGATTCATCCCAAAGGTCTTCTAAGGACAAGGTGGTGCTTAAGGATTGAACCTGGAATTGCACACCAGCAAAGTACCTTAATTACTGTTCTGTTCCTTCTTCCACCAGTCTTCCACCAGCTCAGTCACACTGGTTCAGAGTCTATTTGCAAACTGGTTTCTAGATACTCTTTCCAAAACCTTTCACGCTCTTGATTCCAAGGGAAGTTAGTCTCTGCAGTAACAGTTCAGGCCACCAGAAAGAAGTATACCAAGCCGAAAAACAAAGCCCCAAAGGGACATTCTCTTTCCAACCAGCATGCAAAGTTCCACTTCAAATGAGCGACAGATTACAGTTTAGGAAATAATCACCTACTAGACAATCCTCTCACAAAAGGCAAAGGCTTATTATCTATATTTTTTATTTTGATTTGAAGTGGCAAAGAGTCAGAGACCAAGAGGTCAATGATGGGGTAAACAGAAAAATTTTTTTAAAAATATATCAACCTTTACTTCCTATTTTATATAACTACTTAACCAAGCAATTTAAGAAAATTGCCTTTTATCTGTCACCTATGGAGTTCAAAACTAGATGCAGAGCTTAAGGTGTTTTCCAATATGCCTCTATTTTTCATTTTTTTTCTTTTTTGTAGTGCCAGGGATCAAAACCAGTGTAAAAAGGGCTATCCCTAGAATAAAATTAATGAAACTGAATCTAAAATTTGGTGGCATGACTCTGTGCATAAATGATTGCAGAAAGTTATTTATTTCTTAAGCATAAGCAACTGTGAAATGTCCTAAGTTTTTGTTTTCCTGTTACCTGAAACTTTAAGGGGATGTCCTATCTACACTCCAGTAAGACAGAAGTCCATGGCCGTCTAAAGTCCACCAACTGTGTGGTAGACAGCAGGATGGTGGTAAAGATCACAGACTTTGGCTGCAATACCATTTTACCTCCCCAAAAAGGTTAGTAGTGAGTCCGGGTTTGCCTAGTTTCCCACTAGATTTGTTGCCTGTTTCTTTGATCCCTTGACAACCCCCTTGTAGGGGCTTATGAGATGATGAAGCTGGTGGAAAACAAACAAACTTGGGGTGCAGAGAAGTGGGCTGGTTCCTTCTTCAGCTCCCAGCCCTGTCTGTGCTCAGTGCCCATCTCCTCTGCAGATTTCTTCCATTTCTGCCCTTCAACATGGCAGGGGAAATGATGAAGAGTCTATTTGGCATGTAGAAGCAGACCTGGGTGGGAACATAAAGAAAGTTATAGCAGTAAGAGGTTTTAAAAATAATATCGTCTAACCCTCTTCATTTCTAAAAGACAGAAATGAGGGCCAGGGAGCAAGGTCACAGGCTAGAGCACACACCTGGCATACTCAAGACTCTAGTTCCATCCCTAATATGTCCCTCTGAGCACCACGAGATGTCAAGAACATCCACTGCTGGATGGAGTATAGAACCATAGGTTTCATAGAGATGGACCGCATAGAGATGGTTATACGATTTGCTTCCAGAACAAGGAGACCCTACCAAATCCTAGACACAGATCTTTGGGGCAGAAAGGTCAGACCCAGCAGTATACAAGGGCTTCTCTCAGCTTCCAGGAGTCACTCTTGGCAGTGGTGAAGGTACCAGGATTGAACCTGGACTGCCAGGTTGCAAAGCTAGTTAAGCTCACTCAGTTTCCCAAGAATCAGGATTTTTTTTTTTTTTTTGCTTGTTTTGCTTTGGTTTTGGACCCCAACCAGTGGTGCTCAAGGTTTATTCCTCACTGTGCTCAAAGATCACTTCTGGCAGGGTTTTAGGGGACCCTATGGAATACTAAGGTCAACCATATTCAAAGCAAGTGTCCTACCCATTGTACTATCTCTTAGGTCCCTCAAGCATAATTTTTTGTTTGTTTGTTTGATTTGGTTTTTGTTTTGTTTTTGGGTCACACCTGGCAGTGCTCAGGGGTTGCTCCTGGCTCTATGCTCAGAAATTGCTCCTGGCGGGCTGGGAGATAGCATGGAGGTAAGGCATTTGCCTTTCATGCAAAAGGTCACCGGTTCAAATCCCAGTGCCCCATATGTTCCCCTGTGCCTGCCAGGAGCTATTTCTGAGCATGGAGCCAGGAGTAACCCCTGAGCAATGCCCGGCGTGACCCAAAAACAACAACAACAACAACAAAAAAAAACAAAACAAAAAAAAAAGAAATTGCTCCTGGCAGGCTCTGGGGACCAGAGATGCTGGGATTCTAACCTCCGTCCTTCTGCATGCAAGGCAAATGCCTTACCTCCATGCTATATAGCTCTCCAGCCCCCACCTGTTTTTTTGGGGGGGGTTGTTTTTTGTTTTGTTTTGTTTTGTTTTATTTTTTTTTGGTTTTTCGGGCCACACCCGCTTGATGCTCAGAAGTTACTCATGACTAAGTGCTCAGAAATTGCCCCTGGCTTGGGGGGACCATATGGGACACCGGGGGATCGAACCATGGTCCTTCCTTGGCTAGCGTTTGCAAGGCAGACACCTTACCTCTAGCGCCAACTTGCCGGCCCCTTGTTTTTTTAATTTTTTTAATGAAAACTGAGAACCAAAAAAATTCATATTTGTGAACACTAAAGGACTTGGAGGAGGCAGCATGGTCCTATTGAAAATATCAGGGAAGACTCTGCTTTCATGTGTTTTATCATTTTTTTCTTTTGTTTTGGGGCTAGACCCAGGGGTGCTCAGCCAGTGCTCCTGGCTCTGACTCCAGTGACCATAAGGGATCCAGCTGTGCTTTTGCTCAAGGCCCATCCTCATTTTTTTTCAATAATTATATGTATATGTGTGTGTTAAAAATAAATATTATGGGGCCAGAGAGGTAGTAGAACTATTAGAGTATTTGCCTTGCATACAGTAAACCCAACTAGACCCCTGACACCCGTATGGTCAGTCCTCTAAGTCCCATAAAGAGTAATCCTTGAGGAGCCAGAGTGGTGTCGCGAGCAGTAGGGCTTTTGCCTTGTACACACTAACCTAAGATAGACCTCAGTTCCTTGGCATCCCATATGGTCCCCCAAGCCATGAGCAATTTCTGAGTACATAGCCAGGAGTAACCCCTGAGCATCACCAGGTATGATTCAAAAGGCAAAAAAAAAAAAAAAAAAAAAGAGAGAGTGATCCTTGAGCACAGAGCCAAGAATAAGTTCTGAGCACTGTTGGGTATGGCCCAAAATAAAAAAAAAAAAAGAAAATAACTATTTATATACATTTATGTAAACATTATAGATATACTTACATTAATATATTACTACATAAGTATGCCATATATTTATATAGTTATCTAACATATGTTTATGTTACATAATTGCATAATACTTTCATTACATAATTATTGTTATATAGTTATAAAGGCTTTCATTAGTTTATGCCATCTTAAGTCCTCAGTCTCCTATATTCTACCATATTTGTCCCACAAATACTCATTGACTTCTTCCTCTGACCAGCATTCCTTCAGGCAGATTAGGAACTTTTCAGGACTTTGGTCCCAGGCTTTGTCGGGACACAATTAGAGACTCTAAGACTTCCTAGAATGCTGGACTTACTCTGTCCTACCTCACAGGGACATTCACATTCTGCCCCTTGTTGCTATCTGAGCATGAACCTTTCCCAGTCAGGGCCTGAATAAGCAGAAGGCCCCTCCTCTTCTGTGAGGAACTAAATTCAATGACAGGTGGGAGGAGAGTCATGTGAGTCACTCCCCAGCTTTGCCTTCTACCTCTAACTGCATAGACCTGTGGACAGCTCCTGAGCACCTTCGCCAAGCCGGCACCTCCCAGAAAGGTGACGTCTATAGTTATGCGATCATCGCCCAGGAGATCATCCTGCGCAGAGAGACCTTCTACACGCAGAGCTGCCGGGATCCCAATGGTAGGAGCCTCCACATGCCTGCATGACATGATGGGGCCCAATCTGCACATGCCTCAGCCCAGCCCAAGGCAGGGTTATTAAGGCTCTGGGCAGCCTATATGTGGTTTACTCTGAGAGCCTCAGTCACTGAGATTTGGATTTCTCAAGGATCTGCCTTGCATCTTCCTCTTCTCCAATCCCTGGATGAGAAATGGGCCTCATCCTAAACTAGCTCTTCTCCAGGGCATCACCGAGAGAAGACATTTTATTCCATCCAGGCAATCCTAAGGCACTGCTTAGATGGGTCAGCTTTTAACTGGGGTTAAAGGGGTTCCAGTTTGGATTAGAGGAAGCTGAGGTGCATTATAACTAGGTTGACTTCTTGGGGCATCATTTTGAGGTTCATCCATTCACCCATCTGTGGTGCAAACCCAGGCCTGTCCACATTCCTTGGATAAGTGACCCCATCCTGGCCCCGACTGTTCACTTGTATTATTTCTTTTAATCTGAATTATGCTCTTGCCATCAGAGAAGATTTTCAGAATAGAACATTTCAATGGAGTGAGGCCCTTCCGCCCAGATCTCTTTCTGGAAACTGCAGAGGACAAGGAGCTGGAGGTGAGTCCCCATTTTTGTGAAACTTTCTTTAGGGTTCTGTTAGTGAGGACCACCAACCTGCCAGACACAGGCATAATGAATTTCACTGACCCAAAAGGAGGCAGATATTGGAGACAAGTTGTTGGCAAGGTGGGAGAAGCCATTCCTTGCTTCTTCCAGAAGCTTCTGGTGGTAATTGTTGTTCCTTAGGGTGTGTTAACGCTATTTTCTGCTTCCATGGTCACAGTCTCATCTCTTGTTCCTCTACCTCTTTTTCTCAAAGGTGTGGCACATAGACCCACTCAGATATTTTTCTGGATTCTGCTTTAACTCCTCTCATCAGGGGAGAGAACAAGATGGCTTACTTGGCCCTTCTGTCTTCCAGGTCTATCTACTTGTCAAAAGCTGCTGGGAGGAAGATCCAGAAAAGAGACCTGATTTCAAGAAAATTGAGACTACTCTGGCCAAGATATTTGGGTATTACTGAAATCTTTATTTTTCTATCAAATTTTGGGTTTGTCTAATAATAGTTTACATTCCATGGAATGAGAAAGCCTAGTTTAATGAGAAATCCCTAGTTCTAGTGAAAATGTTTGCAGTTGGGGCATCATTTTGAGCTGCCTTAAAAACATTTAAATCATTTAGAGATTAATAAACCATTTTCTCAAGGAAATAATCAGTTGAACAGTTAAATATTTCAGGACAAACTTTGCCTAAGTAAAGACCATTATTTCTGGCCCTTCTCCCTGGTAGTTAATTCTGAGAGTATCTATGTTTGGGACTCAAGAGACTTTTTATTTGTTTGTTTGTTTGGGGAGCCATATCCATTAATGTTTAGGGATTACTACTGGCTCTGTACACAGGAGTTACTCCTGATAGTGCTCAGGGGACCATATGGGATGACAAGGATCGAACCTTGGTTGGCTGCATGAACCCTACCAACTCTGCTATTATTGTTAAGGCCCCAAAAGACTTTTTTAAATAGGGGCCAGAGTGGAGGAGCAAGCAGTAAGGCATTTGCCTTGCATGCGCTGACCTAGAATGGACCGTGGTTCAATCCCCCGGTGTCCCATATGGTGCCCCAAGTCATGAGCAATTTCTGAGCATATAGGCAGGAGTAACCCCTGAGCATCACTGGGTGTGGCCTAAAAACAAAAAAAAAAGTTTTAAAAATAAATTCTGAATGTTGCAAATATGCCTGTGAAAAATATGGTTGTCTCACTGGTAAGGATTTTCAAATCTAGTATGGTTCCTTGGAATGTTTGTAGTTTCTCAATTTAGTTGTGGGTATCCCAGCTATGCTCAGGATAATGTTTAAAATTATTATATTTCAAGTGGGAGGAAAAAGTATAGGATATAAGGTACTTTCCTTGTAAGCACCTGACCCTAGTTTAATCCCCACTGCCAGGTAAATCCCCCAAACACTGCCAGGAGTAATCCCTAAGGACCAAGCCATGAGTAATCCCTGAGCACCACTGATTATGAGCCTCTCCCTCTCACCCTTACCCTCCACAAAAAAAATAAATAAAAGAGTTGAAGAATGAATAAGATTATAAATAAATCCCCTATTTATTGTTGATATGATACCAAATATGTGATTACTAGAGGGAAGACCTAACTGGATAAAAGTAGTCAGTTTGTTGGATTTTAGTGATGAGCTTAATCTTGATTACACACAAATAATAGTTGCATTTTCATTTATGAAGATACCAGCTGCAACTTATATAATGTATCCTCAATAATTGATTATTAAAAATGAAGACTCTTTATAAACAGACCCAATTGTCGTGTAAGATTGAATTCTAGATGTCACAGATTTTTGGTTTCATGTAGTGACCAGTAAAATTAAAAGTGTCCTGAATAGGGTCACCAGCCAAATATTTTTGGTGCCTCATGTCTATCTGCTGTTCATTATGGGGGTCAGATAAAATGCAGCTCCTTCATTGCTTCTTTTGCTCCCTTCAATCCAGGCTTCAAAGAATTAAGGAGGAGATAAAGGAGATTAAGTCCCTGAGCACTAGGTCTGATCTCATGGGTGGGAGGAGCAGGAAAGAACTTATGGGTTAGCTCAGACCATTTCCCTTTGTCTCTTGCTACCTGCAGTCTTTTTCATGACCAAAAAAATGAAAGCTACATGGACACCTTGATTCATCGCCTGCAGCTGTACTCGAAAAACCTAGAACATCTGGTGGAGGAAAGAACCCAGTTGTATAAGGCAGAGAGGGACAGAGCAGACAGGCTCAATTTTATGTTGCTGCCCAGGTAAGAGGTGCCACCCAGGCTCTCCCTTGTCCTATAGTTCCACTGCATTGTCCAGGTTCACACATAACTGCATCCTATATTCCAGGGCCATGTCCCTCTGCTTTTTGCAGCCCCAAGACTACGGTCTCTCTGTGTCTAAAGCTCAATGGCCTTCACACCTAGTTCCAATAGCTCTACAGCCATGATCCATCGTATCCTGTAGCTCATGGCCACACTGTAGCTCCACAACCACATTCCATTGTGTCCAAGGTTTCATGCCTGGTCCCAGCAGCTCCATGCCTCTCACCCTATCTCCCAAGCCCTGGCTCATGACCACAGTTCTAGCTCTATGGTTATATTCTATGAGGGAGATGATTGCTTCCATATATTTGCCAATTCTTATTTTTATTTTTTCTTGCTTTGACATTACATGGGTTACTTTGGCATATTTTTTCTACTGATGAGTTTACAACAAATGCACCAAGACCCTGAGAGAAAGCTCAAAGGGGTAGAAAAAGGTCCTGAGTTCCATCCCTGGAACCAGCCAGCCTACACACTGAGCTGTCAAATCTGAACTGCCACTCGGGTGAATATTGCCAGGAGTGTCCTGGCCCTCTGGGCTTTGATACTGTGTATTAGAATGCACCTTGCTGAGGCTTGTTCTGATTTGCTCACTAAACCACTGGAAGAAATAAACTCTTCAGTGCCACTGAGGGGATGTGACTGTGCTCATAGGATGACCTGGGATCCAGGACCTCTTTATCACTGAGTTGATCCTCAGGTAAGTCGCTGTTTCTCTCTGGTCTCTAAAGGGAAATGAGGGTTTTCCTCTGGAGTCTGTGAGCTACCACGTAAAGCTAGTTTTGTTCTGTTGGGGTTTTTTTGTTTGTTTGTTTGTTTGTTTTTGTTTTTCAAATTAGAAGAGATATGTACCTTCATTATGGAAGCCAGCATCAAAGTTTGGTTCAAGTCCCAGCACCACATAAGGTCCCTCAAACACTAAGAATGACCTCTGATCATTGCTAGCTATACCCACTCCACTTCCCATCTAAAAGATGTGTCATCCAAGAGACTGCTGTGGGCAGTATTTCATGACAGAAGAGGCAGACAGGAAGAAAAGAAGCTCAAATGGATCCAGAGTATGAGCATTGTTCCTTAGGAAGTAACTGAGGAATGAGCAATCATGTTTGAAGCACTCATCTGCCTCATTCTCTGCCTGCCACCAACCCCACTGCTTGCTAATCTCTATTTTCTAACCCAAGGCCACACGTTTGTCATCATATAAAACTGTCTGTTGCCTTATTTTGTTGCTTCATAAAAGTCACAGATAAATGAGGTCACCCACCAACCCAGGCCCTTTACAGAGTGGTTCAAGGGTAGAGGAGTGCAAAGTCTAAGTTGTAAAGGCAACATGGCACATAAGGGCTTGATACAGGAGGCTCCCTTCACCCTAAGTCTATGGTGCTTGCTGTTCCTCATAGCTCTGCAGCAAAGATTCTCTGTGGCTTCTCTTGGTAATATAATTCGAACATGTTTACATGGCAGTTTTCTTGCTTTTTGAGGGGCCTAAAGCTGGTGCAGACAATGCCACAATTCATGTTTGATGTCCTGCATTCATCATAGTGATAAAAAACAAGATGATGATAAATATGCCAGGGTGGTAACCTGATTAGGAAGGAAAAGTCAGATCAGATGGCTATAGTGATTCAAAATCTTTTTTTTCTTTTTGGGGGTTAGGAGAGCTGGATCCGACTATGCTCAAAGGTACCACCTCTTTCTGTGCTCAGGAATTACTCCTGGTGGTGCCAGTGACTGAATCTGAGTCTGCCGTATGAAAGTAAAGTGTCCTACCTGCTGTGTGTTTGCTCTGGCCCCAAGTAAAACATATTTTTGGGGGGGTCACACCCGGCAGTGCTCAGGGGTTACTCCTGGCTCCATGCTCAGAAATTGCTCCTGGCAGGCACGGGGTACCATATGGGGCACCAGGATTCGAACTGATGACCTTTTGCATGAAAGGCAAACTCCTTACCTCCATGCTATCTCCCGGGCCCCGTAAACATATTTTTTAAAAATAATATAAAGAGGGGCCAGGCGGTGGCGCTGGAGGTAAGGTGCCTGCCTTGCCTGCACTAGCCTAGGACAGACGGCGGTTCGATCCCCCGGTTTCCCATATGGTCCCCCAAGCCAGGAGCGACTTCTGAGCGCATAGCCAGGAGTAACCCCTGAGCATCACTGGGGGTGTCCCAAAAACCAATATTAATAATAATTATAATAATAGTAATAATAATAATATAAAGAAACTATCTTACATGTATAGTGCATGTGTTCACCTATTTGCTGTATGTTCCATCTTTGCTTTCTAGTCACCTATACACTGGAATTTCCCCAACTTCTAGCATTCTGGTGGATAATCTCTACAGTTTCCAAGAAGTATTCAAAGAGTTTACTGAAGTTGCAGGCATGAATTTTTCTCTTCCTCCTCTAGGCTAGTGGTTAAGTCTCTGAAGGAGAAAGGCATTGTGGAGCCTGAGCTCTATGAGGAAGTTACCATCTACTTCAGTGACATCGTGGGGTTCACCACCATCTGCAAGCACAGCACGCCAATGGAGGTGGTGGACATGCTCAACGACATCTACAAGAGCTTTGACCACATTCTTGATCACCATGATGTGTACAAGGTACTTTGTTCACCTGCCAGGTTGAATGGATCATGGGGTCCCACCTACAGAGTCAGAATCATTCATTTCCAGCATATCCTCCCAAATGCTGATGAATCTGAGCAAAACAGGAAGTACAAGATATGGGAGGTTCAGAGGCCAAAGAACCCATGACTTTCAGAACCAATGTGAAAAAAATAACCGCATGCAGCTCAGTTAGGAGTACACTGTCAGATCTAAATTGAGAGGAAATGGCATTCTCCCCATTCATCTCTAAACTACTAACAATGTGTACCCTACACACGGTGAAGTTATAGTCAGAAAATTAGGGATCATCTTGTCTGTTCTCTCTTGTCATTGTTTTACATCGTTATAAGCGGAGTCCAGGTACTGGCTGTATACCCTGATTCTGGTGGTGGACAAGAGTGTACGATTGAGAAGCATAAAGGAGAACCAAACTCAGTTACTTGTTGGAAAAACAGCTGAGCATAGAACAAGTATTTTTAGTACTGGAGCTATTTGTGCAAATTCCAATTTCCCCTTCTCATAATTGATAGCTTGATCAGGTGTCAGTTTTATAATGTGTGATGATAGTAAAATTGAACACAATGGATTGTTAAGAAAATCATCAAAATAAAAAGTATTCCTGGGGCCAGAGATGTAGCATGGAGATAGGGCATTTGCCTTGCATGCAGAAGGATGATGGTTCAAACACCGGCATCCCATATGGTCTCCCTTGGCCTGCTATGAGAGATTTCTGAGCGTAGAGCCAGGAATAACCCCTGAGCACTGCCCAGTGTGACCCAAAAACCAAAAAAAAAGAGTATTCCTGGGGGCCGACAATAACACAACAGTAGAGAATTTGTCTTGCATGTGACTAATCTAGGATGGACCTTGGATCAATCTCCCAGCATCCCATATGGTCCCCCAAGCCAAGAGGGATTTTTGAGCTCATAGCCAGAAGTAACCCCTGAGCGTCATAGGGTATGGCCCAAAAAGCAAAAAATAAAAATAAAAATAGAAAAGTATTCCTGGAATACTGTGACTTTAGACACTGTTTAGAAGTTATGTGTATGTATGTCTGTCACAATGGTCATTTTCCCCCTAAAGGTTTCCTTTTCTAGGGATGTCTTAGCTCAAGTCTTACCTTGTATAAATGTGAAAGTCATGTTAACAGTTCTCTCTGTCTTGAAAATACTTACACATTTTAGAGACAATTGGCAATTCTGAACAAAGCAACAAATATGAACAACAAACATAATCCACAAAATGTGAACTTTGGATTTGATCATGCAAGTCAATTAAAAGAAAGGCCATTTATTAAATAATATGTATAGTATATCCTTAATATAAGCCTACTTCTTATTATAGGAAAAATGTTAAGATTTACTGTACAATAAAATGTGTAATGTCTTAAAGAAGCCAAAATTCCACTACATAAGGAATTAATGTGCCAAAAGTTATTTGTCCGGTAATAAAAGGAGTTTCTAAAATTGCATAGTCCCATTAAGAGCATTTAGATCTTTATAGGATTGTGACCACATTTAGATTATTGTTATGTTGTGATTTCCATTAGTTAAATTACTTTACAACTATTTTATCATACATTTTCCTTAAAAAAAAAAAAAAACACCTGAGACTGGAAATAGTCTTGAATTGGACCCAGAAAAAATGTACAAAGTAATGCTTAGACTAAGATCTCAAAGGCTCTGAAATGTGATGAAGTGCTTCTGTCTAATTTCTGTGCCTTTAAAAGGGTAGATTCATTGAGGGAAAATGATGTTTTTTTCAGGTGGAGACCATTGGTGATGCCTACATGGTGGCTAGCGGTCTGCCCAAGAGGAATGGCAACCGTCACGCAATAGACATTGCCAAGATGGCGTTAGATATCCTCAGCTTCATGGGGACCTTTGAGCTGGAGCATCTTCCTGGCCTCCCTGTGTGGATTCGTATTGGTGTTCACTCAGGTAGGGTCACAGGTGGAACTATACGAGGGTCTCTGGGCTCCTGCTCAAGCAGGGAGGGTGAGGATTTTCAGGTATGAAGTCCCAGAGTTAGACATCATCTCTGAGGAGTCCTCAGAACTCATGAACAGCACTGACCCCTGGGACAATGATCAGCAAAAGCAAACTCAAATGAGCAAAGAAACTCCAGGGCTAGAGACATAGTACAGGGGCTGGAGAGATAGCATGGAGGTAAGGCATTTGCCTTTCATGCAGAAGGTCGGTGGTTTGAATCCCGGCATCCCATATGGTACCCTGAGCCTGCCAGGAGCGATTTCTGAGCATAGAGCCAGGAGTAACCCCTGAGCGCTGCCGGGTGTGACCCAAAAACAAAAAACAAAACAAAACAAAACAAAACAAAAAAGCCATAGTACAGTGGATGAGGATTAAGCAATTTGCCTTGCATGTAGCTAAGCCAAGTTTGATGCCTGGCATCCCCATATAGGTCTTTTAGACTCACCAGGAGTGATTCCTGAATGAAGAGCAGTAACTCCTGAGCATTACCAGATATGGCACAAAAGCTAAACAAACAAAAAACCCTCTGATTTTCTATTAAAATATGATTTTCTCTCCTTCAAATTTTCCTTTTCTTACTCCCTAGTTTCTCTATATGTTTTTCTCCACTACATTATTAAAGTGTTTTAACATGATTTGATTAAATATGAAGGAAAAATATAGTTGTTCAACCTTTTGCAATAAAAGGGCATTTATGTTTCTCTAACCTCTCTTAGTAGTGTATGGGCCATTTCAAAGGGCAACTAAGCTACCTAGACTTGAACTAGAGCTTTGAAAAGATAAATACAAATATTACAGTATAGGTGCAGAGGAACTCAAAAGTTGCCTATACTTTTATTTACCATAGGGTATAATTGAACAAGGGAGTAATAAAAAAATTCTAAAATTTTCTTTAAAAATAACTTTTTCTGGAGCTGGAGTGGTAGCACAAAGGTGACGCATTTGCCTTGCACAAGGCTGACCCAGGGAGGGACACATGTTTGATCCCTGGCCTCCCATATGATCCCCCCAAAAGGGAGCGATTTCTGAATGTAGAACCAGGAGTAATCCCTGAGCACCAATGGGTGTGGCTCCAAAAACCAAAAAAAAAAATTTTTTTTTCTGATTTCTTGATTTGTTTGCCTATTTTCTATACCTACACTGTTGGCTCTGTTAAAAAAAATATATATTTCAGGTGAATCTCAGGGGTCACAAGTGGGAAAAGTTTACAAAGCCCTGATCTAGATGACAATCTCTTCTCAAGACATAAAGTATCTTTATAGATGCCAAGATAAATGAATATGGCTATTTTAGGATAAACCCAGAAAACCCTACAAACTCACTATTCCTGAAGTTTCCTCACTCCATTTTTGTCCTATGTTAGTTTGTTTTTGGGCCACACTCATTGATGTTCAGGGTTACTCCTGGCTCTGCACTCAGGAATTACTCCTCTCAAGCTCAGGATACCACACACAGTGTCCTGGGAATTGAATCTATGTTGGCCATTTGCAAAGCAAGTGCCTTACCTACTGTCCTATTGCTCTAGCCCCCGCTGTCCTTGTGGAATCTTTCTGTGTGTAAATCCCATTTCCCTGTCACATTGTGCTACTTCAAGCAGCTTTTCTTTTATTCCTGCCCTCTAAGCCTCACAGAAAATTCAGAACACAGAGAAATCTGAACAATAACTCTAGTCTTATTTAGTAAGAACCAAACAGTGGCATTTGTAAAAGTCATCCATGTGGTCTAGCACAGAACCTAGTAGTAGATTCTGAAGGGGATTCTCAAAGTAAACAGAAGTGAGAAAGAGCTGCTCCAGGCTTAACAAATAGACCAGGCAAGCCACAGCCAGATGTGACAAATATTTGCATAGTCACATGAGGGAAATTTACAAATGCCTTTTTGACCAGCAATAACCTTTGACTGTCTTCTTCCTCACTAAACATGGCTCCATCCATTGTCAGGCCTGATGAAATGGGACTGACAGTACCCTGAGTCCACTAGTGGCCTAAATATCTGCACAAATTTTAGCCCTAAGAAAAGAAAATATAGTAGTTCAATACTGATTATTGCAAACACGACCTAAGATCTGCTGGAATTATTTTTATTTTCGGTTTTTTGGGTTTTTTTTGGGGGGGGCCACACCCAGTGACGCTCAGGGGTTACTCCTGGCTATGTGCTCAGAAGTCGTTCCTGGCTTGGGGGACCATATGGGAAACCGGGGGATCGAACCGTGGTCCGTCCTAGGGCTAGCGCAGGCAAGGCAGGCACCTTACCTCCAGCGCCACCGCCCGGCCCCTATTTTCGATTTTTTAAATGTTGGCCTCTTGAGCAGTGTTGCTGAGGGAGGAGGGGCAAAGTGTCAGGCTCAAGGATATGGCACTGCTTGGGCCTGGGGTGCCAGAAATTTCCTGGTCTACAGCAGCCTGCAAGTGTCCCATCTCCAGTCCCTCTGCAGGGCTTTTTTTCACCCTCAGCTTCTGGTGCCAGTTCTGCAGAGGCCTTGTGCTTGCAGGACACTCGGCAGAGCTTTCCTCAGGGACTGTCTCTCCAGTCCTTTCTCTCCCCCCTGTGATTTTTAATTTTCACATTATTTGAATTGAATGGAATTGACCCAGCACACAGGAATTTTTCTTTTCATTTATTTGGGGGGGGGATGTTCTTGGGCTACACCCATCGTAGCAGGGTTCAGTAGTTAAGCATGGCTCCATACTCATAAATCACTCCTGGTAGGGTCAGAGAGACCATTTGGGATGCTGGGAATTGAATCTAGGTCATCCACATGCAAAGCTAATGTCCTACCTACTGTGCTAATGCTCCAGTCCCCAGCACGCAGGAATTTTCTGTACCTTGATCCCCCACCCCCCATTTCAAGATAGTCTGAAAGGCTGGTTGAGAATC
The DNA here is from genome assembly GCA_004027635.1 of Crocidura indochinensis. Lineage (NCBI taxonomy): Eukaryota > Metazoa > Chordata > Mammalia > Eulipotyphla > Soricidae > Crocidura > Crocidura indochinensis. The sequence continues at coordinate 18,096 of PVKC010020804.1, forward strand.
ACCTGGTAGGGACCAAGACTCCTGAGCACCACTTGGGAAGGCCCTCTCACCTCCCCCCAAAAATGAAACAAAGGTGAAAAATCTAGCTAGTAGAAAATCAATGATTATATCATTCTTGGGGGCAGAGAGATAGTACAGCAGGTATGGCATTTTCCTGTATACAATCAATCCCACCTTAGATCCCTGACACCCCATATGGTCCCCTGAGCCCACCAAGAATGACCCCTGAGCACAGAGCTAGGAATTAGCTTAAGCACTGCTGGGAATTGCC
>PVKC010020805.1:0-18461 GCA_004027635.1 Crocidura indochinensis
ATCAAAGATAATTCTGTTACCACCCAACCAGTTTGACATCTTTACTTCTCTCCTCCTTTCTTGCCTTTTCCCCTTTCCTTCTATTCTATCTTACTGTTTTCCTTTTTCACACCATAACTTCTTACCTCCTTTCTACCTTTCCTTCTGTCCATCTTTCAATGTTTCCTTCTTTTCACCCTTAACTACATTTGTTCTTCTTATCCTTAATTCCTCCTATTCCTTCTGGTAATGACCATGGGACTTACCTCTTAATAATGCTGCCAACTTCCTCCAAGCTGCCTCTGCACTGCACCTCTGTCTCCTGTGCTCTCTTTCCTGCTTTCCAACCTTCACTGCCCACAAGTCACCATGCAGGTGGCCCTCCCAGATGATTCCTCTAAATCCCGGGTAGTTGTAGTCCAGCTGCAATGTTCAGATCCTCTCACCACCCAAAGGCTGGACATCAGTTCCTATAATTCTCAACCCTCTCTCCCATCAATGACTGTCCTTCTGTAAAAAAATAAAATAACAGGCAGTTGCTGGCCCGGTCTAGTGGGTCTGCAGGCCGGACAAATGTCCTCAAGGGCTGCATGTGACCCACAGGCCGTAGTTTGAGGACCCCTGATATAGAGTCTTAACATGGTAACCTTCACAATTTTGGAGAAGGATCAGAAAATCAGTTGTTAGGGAGAAAGAAAGTGCAGTGTATGGAATCCCAGAATATAAAGGAGGGAGCAGAGTCTAGTTGGAAATTAACCAAAACCCCATTGTCATTGTCATAGAAAATAACCTTTTTCTTTTTTTGGTTTTGGGGCCACACCCCAAAACTTGAGTCACTGTTACAGCCGTAATAAATAACCTTTTTACGGAGGACTTCTATCTTATACTTTTAATGTGACCAGTATGCAACCACTTTTTTACTGTAAAAAACTACAAAAAAAATGGGATTGGAGCAGTGGTGCAAGCAGTAGGGCATTTGCCTTGCACATGCTAACCTAGGTCAGACCACGGTTTGATCCCCCGGGCATCCCATATGGTCCTCCAAGCCAGGAGCAATTTCTGAGTCCATAGCCAGGAGTAATCCCCGAAAGTCACCAGGTGTGGCCCAAAAACCAAACAATAACAACAACAACAACAACAAAACTAAACAAAAAAAGCAGTGAATTGGTGCTAATACAGCAAATATAAAAACAGCAGATAATTATCAGCATTGATGACTTCAGTGGAATACTAGTTAACTTTAAATAAGAAGGAAATAGGGCAAATTGCCAATGATGGATAGAACTAGAGAATATCATCCTGAGTGACATTAATCAGAAGGAAAGGGAGAGAGAATGATTTCTCTTATATATGGGATACAAAGAAACATAATAAGAAAACAACACATGTTCAAACAAAGGAGCATGTGAGCTGGTATTCAGAACTGAGCATAAGAATAAGAAGTCTAGCCCTGTGGTTCTGTTGGAAAAGAGGAAAAAAGAAAAAAAAAAGAAAGAAAAAAGGATGCTGGGAGGGATCTGTCTAGGAACAATCAATACTAATTTAAAAGGAGAAAAATAAAAAAAAGTAAACAACCAGGCATCTACAAGAAACATGAAAAAAATACATGAGCTAAAATGGCTACAACAGCAAGAAAGGAAAAAAAGAGAGAGAGAGAGAAAGAGAGAGAGAGAGAGAGAGAGAGAGAGAGAAATAAAGGGGTGGGAAAGAGGGTGTTGCAAAGTTTGGTGTCTTTTTTTTTTTATCTTGTTTTGCCTCATAAATGGAGGGGGAAGAAAAAAATGTGATTGATATCAGGAGCAAACAGTTGTATGAACAGTGAGTGGATATAATAAAATGATCAGACCCAAACACCAAACCAAAGTCATCAACAACAGAATCAAGACCCAATTTACATTAAGATATATACAAAAGGGATTGGCTACAATAGCAGTCTAGGAAGCAAAGTGGGAAGGCATGGTAGGCATGCTGGGAACAGGGGTGGAGCGAAGACTACACTGGTGATGGGAATGGCCCTAATTCACTGTCACTTTGTACCTTAACTATGTAACTGTGGAAGACTTATCAATTCACATTGGTCACAATAAATTAAAAAAAAGAATAAGAATTCCAAGGTTCTAGGGGTGAGGGGACCTTGAGATAATGGTGGAGGGCAGTGGACATTATGGTGTAGGGTGTGATGTTGCAACATTGTATGCATGGACCCTTATCACAAACAAAAAGTTTTATAAATCAGTCTACTTCCATTGAAAAGCCAAAATATTTGTATAAAAGATTAAGGAAAGAATTAGCACAACCTACAACTATGTCTAAATCTGTTTCTTCTTCTTTTAGGGTAGAGGAAGCAGTCATCTTGACTTATTTTCCTGTGGTTCATCCTGTCATGATTGCAGTTTGCTGTTTCCTTATCATTGTGGGGATGTTAGGCTACTGTGGAACAGTGAAAAGAAATCTCTTGCTCCTTGCATGGGTATGATGTTCCTATCTTTTATTTTTCTTTACTCTGCTGCAAATGACCAACCAGTGATGTATTATTTTTTTCATCTGTGCACAAGATTAAGTGCTTAGTGAACTGTGGTAGTGGTACTCTAATCTGTGTAATTGCTCAACTTCCTGTGAGAAGGGAAGCATTCTCTCCATAAGAAATGATTGCAATGCAAAGTATTTATTTGCTAGACACAAATGGCGGGTTATTGAAATATGTACATTATTTCATTCTTTCACTCATACTGTGTGTTGACATTTTCAATTGAAAGTATGAGCTCTTTATCCTGCCAGGACTTTATTACCACCCAGAAAGGCCTCTCAGGACTGTAACTAAGAAATCATGGCAAAACTGCATTTCTTTCTTTCCTTTTTGAAAAACAAGTCCCCTTATAAGTTTTATGGAAGCTGAGGTAGGAAACAGACATTATTGTAATCCTGCCAACTGCTTTTATATAGGTTGTCACACAAATATTACTTCACTTTATATAATCATAATGTTTTCTTTTATGAATTGGATTAGATTATATTTTACACTCTGTTCAGCATTCTAATTGTGTAATTCAGACTACTATGTGTTACCTTTTTATTCAAAAAGTAGAAAACCCTTGTTTAACCTTGAGAAATATACATAATTAATGATACAGCTTATTTAGGGATCTTTCTGTAGTACACTGAGTGGATAAAATGCTACGTGTTAGTGGCACCAGCAGGTAAGGTTGTTACTAAGTTATTATAGACATAGACATATCAGAACCTTAAAGTTGTATTCACGCCATATTATTTTCTTTGCAACCATGTTAAATGCTGGGCCTGCACTAATTTCTTGGAGTAAAGTTGCAGAATATTACAATTGTGTGCTGCAATGCTGGATCTCTGAGTGGAAAAAAAAATTGCTCTACTCTGTGGCATTTGAAGATTCCTATGAGATAAATCCTTCCAGTGTAGTTGATTTCAGGTCACCAACATGGTGTCACTGAATGAAGAGTGTGGGAGAGATGAACACAAATTGGCTCTCAGGAGCCAGCTCCTGCCTACCCAGTGCTTGACTGGCTTCCATCCCAAGATAATTAAAACAGAATCATAGTGTGAGGCTACACTAAACCTTTGACTTTCATAGGAATGACCCATGCTAATGCATGCCTCGACTTCTTGTTGGATAACTTTTCGATGCCTATAATTGGAAAGCAAAAAATGCTATTGAAAATAAAGTAACTTTAAGGAGAAGCAGAATATGTTTTGCTGCCTTTCTTTGCAGCACCTTAACATTCAGTTGTAGGAGAATGGTGGAGGAGGTTTAAGTCTTATTCTCCAATTTAAGATATTTGGATACTCATTTCAACCAACTGAAGGACTTTACAGGGAATGATTTTAAGAGTAGCTATGGTATATATATTTTTTAATCTTGGAGTCTCTTTTCAAAACCCTACTCCTTCAGTTATGTTCAGTTTATACTGTCAATCTGTTCTTCTTCCCATTCTCTTCTGCTTGTCTAACTCTGGATGTTTCCTGGATTATGAAATGGGATAGGGTATGTTAGCCTGTTTTCATGGAGCCCAAGATTTTTAGAAACATAATTTGAAAACCATGTGTGCATTCTGTTGGGTTCTTTGTCTGCAGTGTGACAAAGGACAAAGTAGTTTGACTTCTATTTAAGACAGGATGACTCATGAAGACTTTGGCATGAGAGGCTATTATTTGATGCTTGGAAAGAATGCGGTGATACAGGCCCACTTCTCCTAGTGACCTGGGTGCTCTCAATGTGCTTCTGATCAGGTGCACAATTTCCTTACTAGATTCTTTTATTCTCCCTCTTAAAAATTCTCTAGTTTTATAGGTATGATAAATAGACTTTGGAGCCTATTTCCTCTTTTGTATTCCCAATTAAAACACCCAAGCTAAAGACTTGACTACTTGCTGAAACTTCTTGCCTTTTAACCAAATTCCTTCTTCTATTCTTTTAATTAGCACAGCCATAGTCATGGGACTCCTCCCTTCCAAATTCTTTGAAAATTTCTGGCTTACTAATGACCTATTTGGAAACATTTCTCCACAGTTTAAACTGTTATGCAGTTTAGACTTCATCTGCCAGTTTCAGATTTTCAACCTGCTGCTTTATTTCTTGATCAAATTGCATGTAATGATACCTGAGCAACTTTTCTTCAGTTTTTCTCTGCTCTTACTTTGTTACCCCTTATTAATACTTCTGTTTAAATAGAGCCAGTCTGGGGCCCGGGAGATAGCATGGAGGCAACGCATTTGCCTTTCATGCAAAAGGTCATTGGTTTGAATCTCGGTGCCCCATATGGTCCCCCGTGCCTGCCAGGAGCAATTTCTGAGCATGGAGCCAGGAGTAACCCCTGAGCACTGCCGCGTGTGACCCAAAAACCACAAAAAAAAAAAAGAAAAGAAAAAGAAAAAAAAAATAGAGTCAGTCTATTAAGACTTATTTGAAACACTGCCTTTTGAAGTAATAGCAAGTGATGATGATGACGATGGTGATGATGATGATGATGGGGATAATTAAATTAGCTAAATAATAAAGTACTTAAAGATACTTTAAGAATTTTTTACTTGAAGAGTTTTACATGCATTACTCAAATCTCTGTCTCACCTCAATTCAGATAGATCAATGCTGTTATTATTCCCATGATATAGATCAAAGAAAATGGGCACAGATTTGGTAATTGTCTTGTCTAATTTGTATAGCTTGTACATGGAAAATCTGTTTTTCAGACCATGTCAGTTCCATCCCAACATTGTACTTGCAGTAACTTCACTGTAATTCCTGCCTTTTCCTAGATGTTTATAAACATGTATCATAATGTCTAATGTTTACCCATGCTCTCACTGTTAAACCTGACAACAGTCATGTAAGATTGATTATTGTGAACCAGTTTCAGAGTTCCATCTATTGGAAGTTAGTAGTAAAAGAGTTAAGTCAGTGTTTTTCATTGTCAAGCTCTTTCTCCTTGGATCTTTATCCCTAGTTTGAACATACTCTATTCTCGTTTTGAATCCATCTTTCTTTTTATACATATATCCCCAAATATGCTAGTCTACTAACCACTTCATAATTTGAACCATTTACTTAGTCTTTGAGATATATACATATATATATGTATATATTAAATGATGGATAAGAAATAAGGAAGGAAATAGTGCCTAGGATTTTTAATGAAGGATGGTCCCTGGAAGGGAGTCAGTGGGCTCTTAAAATAATGGATCCTGGCTGCAAAACAGACTTAGACTACCAGATGAATATTTCATTAAATAGGTCAAACTAACACTGAATGAGATGACACTTAGGTCATCAGTAAGTGTTTTTAAAGTCCAAATCTTGTGGACTTTTTTCCCTCTTAGTTTTTATCCTAATTAAAACATTTTTGAAAGAGGTTCCTTACTTTTATTTAAGATGTAAATATTTAAACTTGCAGAGTACATTCAATTCAATCTGTGTATGTCCATCTATTTGGTTTTGTTTCATTTGTAAGACATCCAAGTTAGATTTGCATGAGGAAGCTTTTTTAAAAAAAATATATTGTTATCACTGAGAATTAACTCTTGAATAATTTTTAATAATGATCTGGCAGCTGAACTTTGATACTTCTAAAGTCAAAATGACATTATTCAGATACAGATAAAGAGAAATGAGAGACTCAGAACAGATCTTTATGATCAATCTACTCTCTTACTTTCTTCAAAATACTATCCCCCAAACAACAGTGGCAGTAGTAGCAACAAGAAAAATGCCCTAGGCTAACAGGCCACCCATAGAAAAGCATTTATGGTGAACCTTGGTCATTAATGTGACGTTTCTAATTGAATTATAGAGGCATGTTATCAAAACATACTAATTTAAAGTTCCCAAATAAATTACAGTCCATCTTATTAAATCTGAGGTTCAGGTAAATAAAGAAAAATATTTTAATTTTGTTTCATGCTAAATTCATAATGCAGATGTATCTTGTTCATTGTTTTTCTGAACCTTGAGTTGAAATAGGCATCTTATATTTTTACTGGCTAAATCTCTCAACCCTACTCTAATTCTCTTCTTAAGAGATGTGAAACTGTCACAGAACAGAAACTTTTATATATTTCTCAGGAAATTAGAAGTAATTAAATTCTAATTATATTGAGAAAACAAGCCAAAAATGACTAGGAAAATAAACTTAAATATGCTATGACTTTCAAAGTAATTTCAGTAGCAGAAATTCCTTCTCTCTTTAAAAGAGAAATTAAAGCTAAATGGAAATTGGTTTTAAGCCTTTAAAGGGTACTTCCCAAGGCTTTTAGTTGGAAACTAAATGAAATTCATTTGTTATTGCAATTCTACCTTGCTATTAACATAGGCATTAAGAAAGCTGTGCCAGCTCAGGGGGAATGTAAACAGATTGAACAGACATGTTTACAATATCGACAGCAGCTGAATGTCATAGTCCTGCGATGTCATTTGTCAGAGTGTGGAGTTAATGTTTGCTCAAATGCCAACAATCGAGTCAGAAATGAAAGCTCTGGTCAGAAATGAAGTTAGACACATCTCACATGTTTAAGACCAGGACCTTGTATTTAAAAGGGGAAATTTTTTTGTTTCTTTATTGTATACACTATATGTATAGCAGATTGTTAGGAGAAATTTTTAAAGCTTTCTTAAAATATACAGTGAGTAAACCTTATTAGGAATATTTCTTTTGAAATAAATCAAGTTTTGTAATAATGCAAAAAATTTTTAAAGCTATGTTGTTAGCACACAGAACACTTCATTGCTGTGTTTGTTTGGGGAGGGGCATCAGTCACTAACAAAAAGTCTCCAAAGTTGGACTGTCCTAGGGAGAAACTTTTACCCACCAGTTTTGATTCTTCCTCTTGGTTCCACAGGCAACAAATGCCTTGTGGTGTGGAAAAATGAAAATGAGTTTTGATGTCCTGACTCTCTCCTCCTTCAGCATAAACTTGACTTCCTTAAACCCCAGAGAGACTTGTTGATCCTGGACTCCTCAAAAGTGATTACCAGGATGTTAGGGCTGGACTCTGAGAGGTCCCACTGAGATGGCAGCCCTCAAACAAAAAATGGTTCACTTTTTTAGATTCTGAATTCAGATTGATCATTCTGCCATTTCTCTTTCATTTCCTGAAAGTCAGGGTCAGCTTATGAAAGTTGTTAAACAACATGCTAAATGTGAAATGTCAACCTTCATTCTAATCTTGCCCTATTCACAGCATCAAATGAAGATGTCATTGGGTTTTCTAGTGGCTTTCAGATTTTGCTAGCCCATTGAAGAAGTGAGTTTGAAAGCTATTATGTACTTTTAACTATTATCTGCCCATGTCCTGCCTTAAATATCTTGATCACTTATGAAAAGTATCTTTAAGAAAGCTGGATACAGTTTGAAAAAAAAATCAAATAAATAAAAACAGGAACTTGAGGACATTAAATTCAGCATTTTGTTATTTAAAATTATCATGCAAACCCAAATCGCCTTTATTTTCTTCAATCTCTTTGTTTAAGATATTCTCTAAAAATAGTTATACATTTTATAATTATGTAGCTAGTCATAAATAATTAAGTAAAATTTATCAACTATGTTTAATACCTTATTATTAAAGTTTTATGATATACTTTATTTATAAACCTGAGTCCATCCTATTATTGACTTCATGTTTAGTGTTGGTCACAGTATTTTTACCCTATTTTTTTTTTTTTTTCAGAAAATGCAGCTATAACGTGGACAGACATATTTTACAGAGCATGGGCAGTTGGATGCCATAAAGCATATCTAGTAGTTTCTTTAGCATTCAGATGTAGTCTATCATTAAAGCCTGTGCAAGTTTCATTATACCACACTACTATAATAATACTTTTGATTAATTAATTACCTGCATAATATTAGTTAAGACTTAAATATACTTTCTTTTTAATGACAATGCATTTCATAGCTATTCAATTAAAAAAAACAAGTTCTTGAACAGATGTCCTTCTTACCAGAGGAATTCTAAAATTTCTGCTATAGTTTTCCTGCCCCAGAATCTAACCATTTCTACTTTCTTTTCTGCCTTCTTTTTTAGGACTTAGGCTCTTAAGAAATTAAGATGAGTTTCTATTTTTTTTTCCATTTTGCCACTAAGTATCTCTCTCTTTCTCTCTTTTTAATAATTTTTATTTTGACCAAAGTGGATTACAAGTCATTCACAGTAGTATTTTAGGTACATAGTGACATTGAATCAGGGTCATTCCCACAACCAATGTTTTCCTCCCTCCACCCCTGTTCCCAGCATGCATCCCATATCATCCCTCCTTTGCCCCCCAGGCTGCTAGTATAAGTGGTCCCTTCTGTGTCTATCTTGTTGTAGAATGTGTATCGATTCTGTTGTAGTTGGCTTTAGATTTGGTGTTTAAGTCTGATCGTTTTTTATTTCTACTCAATGTTCATATGACTGTATGGTCCTGGCATTCTCCATTATTTCCCCCTCAATTTGTGAGGCAGAATCTGAAGAAATTATAAAGTAGGGGGCTGAGTTATATAATAATGGGAAAGTCTCTTGGCCTTTAACACCAACAAGCTATGTTTGTGGGCACTGCCAAGGGTAGTTCTGAGTACAGAGCCAGGAGTAATCCCTAAGTCAGCCCTGAGTATCACTGGGTGTGGCCAAAAACTTTAAACAACCAAACAAACAAAAATTGGGGGGGATAGATACTTGAAATGCAAAGATGAAAAGGGGAGGTATGAAGAAGATAACAATGAAAAATTTTTTCATAAGGTTTTCAATAAGTGAGAACATAGACTAAGGAGGGACAGGAGACTTTGAACTGGACATATTTCTCAGACTAGTTTTTGTTTGAATTAAATATTGAAAATGTCAACGAGTTTTCTGATGAAAAGGTAGGGAGGGAATGGTCTTAGAGCAACATTACTATATTTGCAAAAACACAGGAGTTAAAGACAGTGATGTGTGTAGGTAAATCTTAGAAATTCTCACGATAATGGTACCAGTGCATGTCAAGAAGTGCATAAAATGATAGACCTTGAAGGTCTCTGTTAGGAAAAGGACTGATGTTATATTGTGGTCTATGGAAAATCCATGGGTGTAATTCAGTATGAGATGATATGACCATATTAGGAACTAAAGGGACAGGGAAGTTTTTTAGTGATTATACTCTATTGTATGGAAGTCATAGATGGGGTCTGAACTAAGTCATAGTTGGATCTTGAATTTCATAGACCTTATGCATCATCACCATGACCCATACCATATTCTTTTGAATTTAATATATTGAGTCATATAAACTTCCTGGGGTCAGAGAGATCATAGAGTGGGTATGGTGCTGTCTTGCACACGGCCAACCTTTTGTTTTGACCCCTGGCATCTCATATGGTCTTCCAAAGCACAGAGAGGAGTCATCCCTGATTACAGGAACAAGATTACATCCTAAGCACAGCTATATGTGGCCCAGAAATTTAAAAAACAACTAGTAAAATTAATTTGTATTCAGTTTATTAATGAGTCAGAGTCATAAGTAATGCTTAATAGGTCACTAAGTTAAACTTTAACAAAGAATTCATAAATAAAAATGATTCTTTTGGGGCCAGGCAGTGGCACTGGATGTAAGGTGCCTGCCTTGCCTGCACTAGCCTAGGATGGACCGCAGTTCGATCCCCCGGTTTCCCATATGGTTCCACAAACCAGGAACGACTTCTGAGTGCATAGCCAGGAGTAGCCCCTGAGCGTCACCGGGTATGGCCCAAAAAACCAAAAAAAAAAAAAAAAAAAAAAAAAGGTTCTTTTTATTTTCATATTTTTGCTTCTTTAATTTGTGATTGATATAAAAACTACTAAGTATTTTCTTCATATTTTTATAGATTTTTTATAGATTTAGTATATTTTATAGATTTTTCACTTTTGAGAAAATAAAGTTATTCTTAAATGTTCATTTTTAACGTGTTATCAAAATAATGAAAAGCTAAGCAATCATGAATAATGAAGTTAATAACTTAGTTAAAATCTTGCATATGGTGAGTACTAAATTTTTTAAACTGTCGGAAATATAAGGAGGCACCAACCCCTCATTTAGAGCATAAAGTTTTTCCTTCACCTCAATCTAAAAAATTCAAATAGGTATTCAGGCGAGGAAGGTCTATCTAATGCTTTAGAATACGTTCAGATGTACATTGTCAACAAAATTGTTACAAAAAAAAAGTTACAGTTGAATAATAATAATACGGCTATCAAGGTTATATGAGCACCAAGGAACTGAATGCCAGATTTTAAGAGACAACCCAGTGGAATCTTGTAAAAGAGTAAAAACGTAGTTCCAGGGAATGCTATGGCAGTTTCCAGTTTTAGTGGAGAAAGAGTTGACTAGTATCAGAGAATTGTTGTTGGGTCACTTAGTTTGTTTGAAAACAAACTTTCCAAGCATGTTAGCAGCATTTCCCTGCAGGTAATGGATATGTTCCTTTTTTATCATCATCGATCTGTTTAAAAAAGCAAATCTTTAGAGGACTCTACTCTTCTACGTTGTGATACTTCAAATATTTATAGCAACAAAAGTGCATTTCTTTAAAAATCGTTCTGTGATTCATGCTCTTTATTTCAAAGTGTTCCTTCTCTCATTTAGCCCAAGTTACAGGTATGGGGCAACTTTGTTGAAAACATGACTATCATTATTTACATGATTTTCCGGAGACTGGTGGTTCTTTTAGCTGTATTGCTTAAAGCTATTTCTAAGGCTTTTTTGTACTTTCCTGTTCACGTTCTGGTGGTAGGGACCCCTGTCTCATATGCTGAAGAATTACCCAATAATATGTAGAGACAGACTCTTCAGGGACCAGTAACACCCTGTAAATCTTTTGAGATAGGGCTGAGCATGCAGACTTTAACTGAACTAGCTTACAAAGCAGCAGAAACTATTACATGGTGCCTTGTCCAACATGTCCAGTTACTTTATTGCCTCATCCTTAATGTGTTACATCTCCTGAGATAGATCACTGACTCTGAGAACTTGTAGCCTTTGGCTAAGTCCCTCAGATCCTGGCCTGACACATTTCACTGTCTGTAGGGGGAAGAGCACATACAGCATACACATACTAATTTGGACTGTACTAACATAGCTTTTCTCCTCTTCTCCCTTTTGTTGTTGCTCTTATTGTGATGGTTTAAGCTTTTGGTGCCTTGCCAGAGCTCACCCACATTTTTTGGTGCCAGAGACCACAAAAACTGTGGTAGTCACTCTCATATTTTTGGGGGGCTGCAGGGCTGGAACTGGTACCCTTCCATTCAAGGCAGATAGATGCTTTATCATCGAGTCATATCTTCAGATATCCCAGAATCTTTGATAATGAATTAGTTCAGGAATTTTTAGTGAAGGAAAAAATTTTAAATTAAATAAAGTTAAATGCATTACTAGAAAAATGCAATCCAAATATAAGCATAAAAATAGGACTGTAGGGGCCCGGGAGATAGCATGGAGGTAAGGCGTTTGCCTTTCATGCAAAAGGTCATCGGTTCGAATCCCGGTGCCCCACATGGTCCCCCGTGCCTGCCAGGAGCAATTTCTGAGCATGGAGCCAGGAGTAACCCCTGAGCACTGCTGGGTGTGACCCAAAAACATACAAACAAAAAAAATAGGACTGTAGGGGCGGGGGTCGGTAAAAAAAAATAGGACTGAAATGCACACAATCAAGAATTTAATGCTTGTAGTAAAATTCTTGTATAAACTCAGGAGTTTTAGAATTTTCTTCTCAACTTGGCTTATCATTTAAACTTTTTCCTAATTAGAGTGATCTCTAATCTCATTTTACTTTTGATTCTTTTTTTGTTTTGTTTTGTTTTGGATTTGGTTTTTGGGTCACACCTGCCAGCACTCAGGGGTTACTCCTGGCTCTATGCTCAGAATTTGCTCCTGGCAGGCTCAGGGGACCATATGGTATGCTGGGATTCGAACCAATGACCTTCTGCATGCAAACACCTTACCTCCATGCTACCTCTCCAGCCCCTTACTTTTGATTCTTTAAAGGAAGGATATTTAATATTACCTTTAAAGAAAAATTGTAGAGAGACATTAAGTGTGGTGATCAATAGAGCTCTAGGATTATCAAACCTATTTTTGCTATGATATTGTTTGAGACTGGGCTGTAACAGATTTTCTGTGTTTGTGTCTTTAAGCAGCAAGTGTTGTTGGACCCATGGTAGTTAGTCTTAATGGAGTCTTAACAGAACGCCTGCTGTTCCATTATCTTATACAAATATTTGGCACTGGAATTCTCTTATTTACTAACTATAAGTAATATAATATTTCTAAACCTCCAATCACCATGAAAGGGAAAATAAACAACTGCCATAGAGATACTTAGCATTGAAATCTTGCAGAAGTTAGTATTTGACAGGGTAGAGACTGGAGTTTATCATTTAGCAAACTTGTTTATTAAAAGTGTTGTTTATGTATAGTTAGGAGTCAAAGGCAGTGTGTTTGAAAATATGAAAATGCCCAGCAAAGTATGTTATATTTTAAGAGCTTTTTTGTTTGAAGGTAAGTGAATATCAGATCATATTAATTTTTCAAGATAAGAAAATCTGACATTTTTGGTTTTAAGTTATGTTGAATTCAAGTAAGTAATGTTTGTAAAAAGGATCTGATTTTTTTGTTGTAAATTAAGTGACTAGCATTACAATATCTTTTACAGTGTTTATCATATTTACTTTTCTCTCCTGAATATATCCTTACTGAAGAGGTTCTGGGATATGCGGTTGTCTTGTTAATATGAAAAAACGTGTGTTAAAGTTTTCAGAACAAAGATTAAAATTTTGTTTTGGTGTTTCTGTAGAAAGGGTTTGGAAAATAACTTGTCTTTTTGTGGTTAGCTGGGTAGCAAGAATATATGGATCCTTCAGTTAGTATATATTCCAGAATCCTTTTTTATCAAACTGAATATAGTGGAAATAATTTGTATATTAATAGAATATATTTCCTAAAAAAAGATGCTAAAATTCAGTTGAATCTCTAACTATATTTCTCACTACTTATAAAGTTTAATATTCTTCAGAGTACACAGATAACTTACTAGCTTTGTTAGGGCACATCACATTGTTTTTTTGTTTTCATTAGCTTGATAAAAGTTTAGAAATAAACATTCAAAACTAAATGCAAAATATTTAAAATATTGTATATGAAAGCAAGCACTACACAGCAGGTTTACAGCAGTAATGATATGAAAAGGAAAATAAATAATTTATGATTGCTTTTATAAAAGTTCATATTAATGATCTTTTAAGCATTAATTGACTCCAGGATTCCTTATAAAAATGAATAAAAGTTAAATTTAATATAAGACTTAAAAAATGTGTGGGGACTGGAGAGATAGCACAGCGGTAAGGCATTCGCCTTGCAAGCAGCCCATCCAGGACAGATGGTGGTTCGAATCCCGGAGTCCTATATGGCCCCCTGCCTGCCAGGAGTGATTTCTGAGCACAGAGCTGGGATTAACCCCTGAGTATCACTGGTGTGACCTAAAAATCAAAAATCAATGTGTCAAAACTTAGTTCTTGTTCTGTGTTCAGTGATTACTCCTGTCTCATTATTTGGGACTTATGCAGTGCCAAGAATAAAACTAGGATCAGCTGCATGCAAGGCAAAAATCTTATAAACTCTTCAGATCCAAGAGAATTATTGACTGACTTGCTATAATTGCTTTTAAAAGAGAATTTAGAGTAGGTGGAGAGATAGTACAGAGCTTAAGGTACTTACTTTTCTTGCATGCTAGATTTCAATCCTGGGTCTCACATATAGTGATGATCCCTGAACATGGAGACAGAAGTATAACCTAAGCACAAAAACTACAAAAGAAAATATAAGGAAGATGCGACTGTTAATATAAGTTAAGGATTTTGAGAGCAAAAATAACAGCATTTGTGTGTCTTTCATTAATCATAGTAGATGGAAAACAAAAAAATCTTTTTTGCCATTCCTAAAATTTTGATATTATTGGCAAAATACCAAAAATGGGGTGATTGGGTATTTTAGGTAATACTGTTTTGTAGAATAACACATGCACATATATACTTTTGTGTATATGTGTTTAGAGTTGGATTCTGAGAGAATTGCTAGACATTGCTAATACACCCATCCACATCCTTAATATTACATATACTATTTGCCAGCCTCTATGATATGTGCTTTACTTGTTCAGTTCTTTCTATTCATGAGATAACCATCAGTGATAGCCCTTTTTATATACAAGAAAAGAGAGACCTAGAAAGGCTTAGTTGTTATCCAGACATTATAGAGCAAAGTAGGATCTGAATCTAGAAATTTTAACTTCAGAGCCTGTGCTTTTTATTTTATTTTATTTTTATTTTTTATTTTTTTTCAGAGCCTGTGCTTTAAGAGAATGACATTGTATACTGATTCAATAATATTAAATAAACTTGGATTCATTTTCTCCATTTGAAATCAATATTTCTGAGGAGTAAAATGTGATACATGTAAATCTTTGGCATAGAAAATCATCTGTATATTCATAGAACCCTTTACACATGCATATGTTAAATTCTAAGTCATTTTAAAATACATTTAATTGAATTTTACATTCTCACAATTCCTGACACCATACATGTGGTGTATCTGTCTATATATCTCTCTATATCTATCTTTTGATCTATCTATCTATCTATCTATCTATCTATCTATCTATCTATCTATCTATCTATCTATCTATCTATCTATCTATCTATCTGTCTGTCTGTCTGTCTATTTATATATCTACTTAATAAGAAGGACATATCCACTTTTCATTTGAGTTTCAAATGAAATTCCCCATAACAATGCTAAGCTTCATAATTTTGACAGAAACGGACTATTGTGGATAATAATTTAGCTTGTACAGATGTAAGCAAATTTTTGTGGTTTTATTGGGTGATATTTTGGGTACAGGTGATGTCTTGAAGGGCTTGGACTCATGCTTGGTTTGGAAGCTACAGGTTCAATCTCTGGCACCACAAGTTACTCTAAGCTCTATAGCATGTGGCCCAAAACAAAACAAAAATAAACTCCCCAAATGGAGCAATAGTTCAAGAATGATCCAAAAATTTCAGCAGATTCTAGTGAAAGAGACCTCCTAATGAGGTTTAAATGTCACATTTAAGTTGACATTTGGGTTTTGTTACAGCTTTTATTTTGACTCATGGAAGCAACATTTAATAGAAGAAGAGTGGTGGGACCAGAGAGGTGGCGCTAGAGGTAAGAGGTGTCTGCCTTGCAAGCGCTAACCAAGGAAGGACCATGGTTCTATCCCCTGGTGTCCCATATGGTTCCCCCAAGCCAGGGGCGATTTCAGAGCGCTTAGCCAGGAGTAACCCCCTGAGCATCAAACAGGTGTGGCAAAAATAAAAAGAAGAGTGGTATATAAGCAGAAAGCTTTCATTTGCCTTAATAGCCATGACTTATAATTGATCTATTAGCTATTTTTATGTTTTCTGAATCATTTTTTGTATATAATACAAACTTGAAATCTTTCAATTAGCAAATATCCAGTCTTTAAAGTTCTTACTTCTATGTGCCATTGTTTTTCTTAATTTTGTTTTATCTCTGTCAGAGTTCTTTCTACACTTACTTTACAGAGTTGAAGTCTTATTATTATAAAAAATAGCAGTTTTCACTCCTGACAGGCAGCTAGTTTTAAGTTGTTAATTTCCTTGGAACTTATTTTCATATCACTGTATCACATGTGATATAACTTCTCATAGTAGTAGTTTTTAGTTTTAAACACAATCTGTTGTGTTCTTATGGGCAGTGAAACACCAGCATTCTTCCTTCTTCAAACTTATTTCCTATCATACCTTGACATGATGAACATATAATTCTAATTCAATAGTGTTTTACATGATGTTTGTGCTCTTGACAACTGGGTCAGTTAAAGTACTGCATTTGATTTTTTTTTCTGAAATAAGACTTTAGGAATTATGGGGGTGGGGTAATTAGAAACGAATGGCAGGCACCCAGGTAGTTCTTGGAGAAACTCCAGCTCTAAGTGTGAGATTTCTCCCAGAGGTGCTTGGACCAATGGATTGCCAATGATTGAACCTGAACTACCCACAAACAGAAATGAACATGAACTTCAGTCTTTGAGCTATCTCCCAGTCCCTGTAGTTAGTAACTTTTTAAATATGTAGACATTTATAATTAAACTTTAAACTCCCCTGGTGTAAATTTTCTTATTATATATTATAATGTTTTGTGTTTTTTATTGATTAAATAAATTAAATAAATTGTTCTCAGTAAGTTTAAGAATGCTCCTGTCCAGGCAAGGTGAAGTTATAGCTTTCATGAGATATCTCTTGATTACTGGTCTGGGATTTCATTACCCTCTCTCTTGTTTTAGACCTATGTTTTCTATCATACAAGTTATTTTTCTTCTTGGTTTAATCTCTCACTTAGGGAGCACATCTTCCAGAAGTTTCCTGAGAAAGCACACCTAAGAGATAAAATTTAAAGTCTGCATCCTTTTAAATGACTTTTCTTGGATCCTTTCCTGTTAGTTTTTATGCTTGTAGCATTATAGGCTGAAAATAATCTTTTTCTGAGAATTTTCAAAAATGTTTTCAAAAGTATTTCAAAAATGCTCCTGTTATCCTTATTGCTTACAGCTTTTGATTGAGAAAGTCAGTGATATTTTGATTTTATTTAAATATTTTAATCTTTGTGGGAAAGTTTATAGATTAGAACTTTATATCATCATTGAATTTTGAGGCCTCACTCCTTTTTACTCTTCCATAGATTAACCATATGACCTCAGCAACAATTTCTGTGTTTCTGGGGAGAGGTAGTTTCTGGGGAGATGTAGACAGTGTGATGAAGGAGACCTCAAAATATCTATCTAACTTCTTTCTACATGAGTTTGCAGCAAAATAATCTTTTTAGACTTGCCTCCAGTATTTGTCAAGGACTCCATTATGTAAATCAATTGGTTCCAACTTTCCACACTACTATTTCCACGTTGAAGGCACTACTGAGAATTTTTTTATTCTTCTCTCTTTTTTCCACCACTTAAAATATAATTTCTCTGTCTTCCTTTTTCTCTGGGTTTATGCCTTTTAAAATATGTCTTTTTGGAGGGCTGGAGCTGTGTCGCAAGCAGTGAGGCATCTAGCCTCGGACTAGCCTAGGACGAACTACTATTTCTCTGAGTACTCTCACCTATTCCACTGATCTGGGGGTCTGTCTTTATTCCAATATCATGCTGTTTTGATAACTATTGCTTTGTAATACAGTTTAAAGTTGGGGAAAGTAATGCCTCCCATATTCCTTTTCTCAAGGATTGATTTAGCTTTTCGAGGATGTTTATTGTTCCAAATGAATTTCAGAAGTGTTTGATCCACTTCTTTGAAGAATGTCATGGATATCTTTAGAGGAATTGCATTAAATTTGTACAATGCTTTGGGAAGTATTGATATTTTAATGATGTTAATCCTGCCAACCCATGAGCAGGGTATGTGTTTCCATTTCCACATGTCCTGTCTTATTTCTTGGAGCAGGGTTTTATAATTTTCTTTGTATAGGTCCTTCACATCTTTACTCAAGTTGACTTCAAGATTTTTGAGTTTGTGTGGCACTAATGTGAATGGGGTTGTTTTCTTAATATTCATTTCTTCCCTATCATTATTGGTGTATAAAAAGGTCATTGATTTTTGTGTGTTAACTTTGTAGCCTTAACACATTGCTGTATGAATCTATTGTTTCTAGAAGTTTTTTGATAGAGTCCTTAAGGTTTTCTAAGTAGAGTATGTCATCTGCAAATAGTGAGAGCTTGACTTCTTTCTTTCCTATTTGGATTCCCTTGATATCTATTTCTTGACAAATCGCTATAACAAGGACTTCCAGTTCTATGTTAATAGCAGTGGTGAGAGAGGACAGCCTTATCTTGTATCAGAATTTAGAGGAAAGGCTTTTAGTTTTTCTCCATTGGCTTGTGGTAGATGACCTTCACGGGGGACCATATGGGCAC